>PVJX010001838.1:54089-96077 GCA_004027295.1 Dolichotis patagonum
CAGCTTAAGTGCCTGTCTTCTAAGTGCCCAAGGGGGGGGGAGGGATCAACTCACCATTCATTCAGAGTAGTCAATCTGCTCACTGGGTTACTATTCCTATCAAATGTAACAATGAGTACCTCACTGGAAATTTAAAATAACACAAATACACTGTGTAGCAGGTAATTTTAGATGTAAAGGTACTCATTGCATACTAACAAGGGTTGTCTTTTCCTTCTTGTTCTAAAAACCCACACATCAAAATACCAAGGGTAATATAAGACACCTAAGATTCAGTTCATTAAATGACTAACTGAGAAATGTGATTATATGGTCTGTCTGCTGATCAGCACTAGATGCATACCCTCATTACTGAATGCTTATCTAAAGTTTATTACAATTTTTCTTGCAGAAGTTTTGACTTTAGACCCATGGAAAACTCCCTTAAAGACAATTTTTAAAAAGCTATCTGGGGACCATGAATACAGCTCAGCGGCACAAGTTCCTGCCTGGCAAGCACAAGGTCATGAGTTTGATCCCTGGTACCTGCCCCCAAAAAAGCAATCTGTATGATATGAGAAACTATCATGTTGGGTATTTAACCATCAAATTATTTTATGGTGCTCTAAATTACTACACTGAGTCGCTTCATCAACTCAGAAGAGTAAAGGCAGGAGGATCACAGATCTGAGGTATGTCTGGGCAATTTAGGGAAGCTCTGTCTCAAATGAATAGATAGGAAAAAAGATACCATGTACAGAGGTACGATGGCAGCAGATGGTTTGCATTCTGTGATAAAAAAAAAAAAAAAAACCTGCACAGCCAGGTGTCATGGTATAAAAGCCAGTAATTCCAGGTACTCAAGAGGTTCAGACAAAAAAGCCACATGTGGTGGTGCATGCCTGTAATCCAGCACTTTGGAAAACTGAAACAGGAAGATATCCAGGAATTAAAAAGACCTAGACTATATAGCAAAATCTTGTCTCAAAAAAAAAACTATTTCAGGTAGCCACTGAGCTAAACCCTCAACATCCAACATGTTCATTTTTATAGTGTTTCAAACACTTGCTTTAGATCACTTAGCAATAAACTAATAGAAAACAAAGTTTCACAAAGTGAGTTTTTCTGTATACTGAATGTAGGAGAAATAGGTAAGAAAAATTAGTTATTTTCAATTACAATTGCTCTATACTTTTTACTGACTGTCAGCATGTTGGACTTAACAGCAGATTTTTCTCAAATGTTACCATTTTCACATTATAATACTATCCCCTCAAATAAGGTGATACAAAGTAATCTAAGATACTACTTGTCAATGTTTGAGTGTCTAGCCACTTTTTATGCTTTGATTTTGTAACTTTTAACAACTATTGTTAAGATGACAATGTAGCAACTAGCAATTTTATGTTAATTTTTTTTGAATTCTGTATTCTTTTCTCATTTTTTCTATTTTTTAGATTTTTTCTTTCTTTAAATAAAATAATTTTTTAAAAGAAAATACTATCTTCATTTTTTTTCCCTCTTTTAACAGAGGAAACTGAAGACTCAGCCATGCTAAGCGTATTGGCCGGCCCATATGAAACTCTTCAAGCAGAGCGAGGAACCTTAACTCAAAAGCCCATGTGTGGCTAAGCAACAGCATCTCTTTCCATCTACCTAAGCAAGACAGCCACACAAGCAACATTTTTACATTATGAAATATCATCGAATGTCCTATTTTACTCGAGTTGTCCACCCTCTGCCTCATAGATTGGCACAATAAAGAATATCCATCAAGCAAGGAATGCAGCTGATACAATGCTTGCTTAGCATACTCAAGGCCCCAGGTTCAATACCTAGTACTGAGACCTCACTATGGCTACAAACCTAAACTTTCCATGTTACAATTGTATTATAAAATAATTATCTCAGACTACTGATTTTAAAGAGGAATATAAATAAGCCCAGCAATATGATGCACTTCTATAACTCTACTTGGGAAGTTGAGACAGGAGGATCTCTGCAAGTGTGAGGCCAGTACAAACTGCATACTGCAACTCCGTCTCAGAAAAACAAAAAAAGGTGAGGGGACATGAAAGGAAAAATTCAACATAAACTGTATCAATGAAAAAAATTCTTTTAACTTAGACCTTACCTAAAACCTGGCCAGCAATCATTCTGCCATCCTCTCCAGCTACAGCAGCCCGGGCATTTCTCTCATTAACATACTGGACGAAAGCAAAGCCCTTATGAACGGAGCAACCCACAATTTTGCCATACTTCGAGAAGATCGCCTCCACATCAGACTTCTTTACCACGAGTGTGTTGAGATTCCCAATGAACACACGGGAGTTCATGGAGCGAGGATCTGTCTTGTTGGTAACATTGCTAGCCATTGTGTTTGAAGATAAGGTTGCTAACAGTGACAAAAACCTGGGGGAGAAAAAGCATTTAGGTAAATAAATGGGGTAGATGCTAAAAAACAATATTCATTAATATTAAGTTCCTGTACTCTTTTTCAATACTGTGACTACCTTAAAGTGAATTTAAAAAAGGAATGTCACAGTAACAAGTGTTACTATTGAGAGATTAGCGCTCTTGATATATCCTTAGAGAATTTCAACTTCCTCTACACTAAATTATTTCTCAGGAGACTTGATTCCTCTCAGACTACTGGCAATACAATCCTAGTGAAAATTTTTCATTTCAAGAGGATTAATTCTTTTCTGTAATACAAATAAAACAATTCAGAATTCCTTAAGGTCTTTATCGGTTTTGGCTATTTTTCACTTTCCATGTTAAGATTTCCTCAATAATTCTATCACATTTTGTGCTGCTTCTCTTGAAAAAAATCAATCTTAGTCATTGACCACCAAATAGACACAACTTCAAATTTTACCATAAAACATTCTTGAACATCAATGTGGACAATTTATATTTCATTTTCAAATATAGTTGGCTGTTCTTCCCCCATGGTACTGGGGATCAAACCTAGAGCCGCATACATGCAAGGCAAGTGCTGCACTACTGAGCTGAATCCTCAGTCTCTTCTTACATAAAGCCAAAGCCAATAAATAATAATCAATTTACAATCTGGAAATACCTTTTTCTGGGTACTTCAATTAAACATGCTACACATACATGAATATCAATACCACCTTTTTATAGACTGCAATGACTAAACCTACTTTTAGATAACTTACAATATATTTTAATAATATTGGATGGTGATGATGATAAAACTAGAGAATAGAACAGGCACAAAAAAATGATAAAAGAAAGATTACAACTTTTCCTCAGACTAAACCAAAAATGATCTTTGTAAATATATTAAGGGGGTTCAATCCCAACAAAATTACATGGAGATGCATGATAATATCACCTAAATTTCCTTTTGGTTTTTCTGAGAAGGGTCTTACTACTATGTAGCTCAGACTGGCCTTTAACTCACTATGTAGCCTAGGCAGGCACTGAACTCACAGCAATCCTCCTGCCTCAGCCACCGAAATGCTGGGATTACAGGTATGTACCATAATGCCCATCTGTCAATTCTTTTTTTAAGTATGTATAAAATGTTTCATATCACTTTTTTTAAACTTTAAATTTGCTACCTCTTCTTCCTCTAACCCCTCCCCAATGTTGAACAGGATTTCAAAGAGTGACATTCTTAAGACTTATTTCCATTTTTCTTTGGAAGGTACTAAATAGTGTTCAGACAAAGGATACTAAACAGTAATAGTTACAGTATGGCTCCCAGGGCTGATGCACAGTAATTTTGAAATTTTACTAAAGACAGTAAAGATTTCAAGTATCAAATGATCTCAGGTCACAATATATTAATTTCTGTAGCTTACCAGTGAAATCTATGAGGTGTCCAAAGGGGAATTAATAGTTTAGGTCAATCGTGGTGAACTCATGGCATGTGAATTATTGTACTTTTCCTTTAAGATGAAAGATGTTAATGTATCTTTTTCTAAATTAAAATCTCAGTGTTCAAGGTTAACTGAAGTGTTGGTGCTTTACAATAAATAAGTGGGTTTTGGGTTGCAGATTGACAGCCTCGATAAAGTCCCCCATCACTAGTTTAGGTGTATACAAAGTATTGAAAAAGAACTTGTAAGAATGCAAGACTGGCACACTATAGTTTTGTAAACTCCACAGAAAACCAACAAAACGCCAAAAGCAAAACCCTAAGGACGATGACAATTACTCTAGGTAACAAGATATGACCACCAAAACGCCAAACTGCAAGCTGGAAATGGCATGCCAAAGGCCAACATACGATCTCAGTAACAAATGCAATATGGACCTTGAATAATTTTTTTTGAAGCAGGTTTATCGTTGGCTGGCCTCCAACTCAGAGATTTTCCTGCCTCAGCCTCCAGAGTACTGGGACTACAAATATGTACCATCATACCTGGCTAAATGCTCTTGGAATCAAAGACTAACAAAATCAGCAACTAGTATTAACCATTACAGAAAGCAAAGGAAAACAATTTAAAGGGTGAGTATAAGCAACTTCAGTAAAGCTGGGTGGGGTGTTGCAAACCTGTAAAGCCAGTACCCTAAAAACAAACAAACAAACAAATAAATTAATAGTGGAGCTAACTTCTGTATCTCAAGCAATCTCTGACATGACAGCCCCCACCCAAAAGTCAACTACTAAATAGTCTTCAATTCATCATCCAGATAAACTGTCATCCTTAACAGTTATAGGTACTTGGGAGGCTGAGGTGGGAGGACCATTTGAGTCTAGGTGCTGAAGTCCAGTCCAGCCTAACATTATCAAGACTAATCAAACTCATCATCAGATTTCAAGTACAAAAACTAGCAACAGAAGAAATGGGCCAACATTGACTCTTTTTTTAAAACACATCTGTAACATCCAGGTACATTTCACATGCGCTTTTTATAACAGTTTTAACAACCCACTCTACAAATTATGAACTCTCATCTTTTAAAAATTATTAATCATTAAATGGCATGAGTGGCAAAATCCTTTAGCACTCACAATATGTACATATGCCTACAAACCCCCACTAGAGACTAATGTAGGACTGCCAGTTGAAAGCACGTATACAAGGCCAGCCTAAAATAAGTATCGTGGGGAAGGAAAAAAAAGTCCTGGGCATAGGGACATCACCTGTTAATAATCCTAGCACTCAGGAGGCTGAAGCAAAAGAGGACTGCTGAGTTGGAACCACCTGAACTGCACAGTGAAAACAGGTCTCAAAATCAAAACAAAAAACTTCCAGGGTAGATGTGGTAGCACAAATCCGTAATTTCTCCGCTACTAGTTTCAGACTATAGTTTTTACTTCCCTTCATGTATTTGTTTAATGACGTTAAACCACGTATAATATGTTACACAATCTTTTAGTTTCTTAATGAATAACAATCTTCATCTCATGGATCTGTATTTTAAATACTGTAGCTTTTTGCATACTTCAGAAAAAAACTTATAGAAGATCCTAAATTTTCTCAAAGTTGTCCTCAAAGAATAGGCTAATCACATCTTTTAAAATTACTCAGGAGGGGCCGGGGATTTAGCTCAGTGGCCTATGCGCCTGCCGGGCAAGCATGAGGTCATGAGTTTGATCCCGGTACCAAAAAAAAAAAAAAAAAAAAAAGTACTGGGGAAAGGCCAGGTTGGGTGTTACTGGGACATAAATCTAATACTCTGGGAGGCTCAGGCAGAAGTATTAAACATGGGAGCCCTGGTTGGGCAACTTCGTTGCGTGTGTGTGTGTGTGTGTGTTACAGAATCAAAGCTATACTTGAGATCTATGTGGTCAAAAGTACAGAATTTTAAACCCTACAAATCAGTTTCTTCACTAAAATTGTGTTCACCAAATATAACCTGTAGGAAAAAAAATAACTAAAACCCTTTTATTCCTTGACAGTTCTACAAAAGAATTCCGCTACTGTACAAATGATAAATGAGAAAGTCAATTCAAGTATTTTCCAAAAGATTATTGGATCACTCGAATTTCTGGTCCTGGTATGCACAGCAAGTGGTACATGTTATTTTTTCATTTCAGGTTTCTAGCACATTATTGAAAGGATCACCAAGGCGGTCTTAGCTGGTGAACAAAAGTAAAAACCAAAATCTTTTAATTACTTTCACTTTTTAAAGCCAACAATCATTGCCAGTACACTCATCTGTTTGACAATCTTTACCCTGAAACAATGAAACTTAAGTTCTAATAGGAATACGAATGACAAGAAATGCTTACGATTCCTTGTTCTGTAGTCCTATTCCTATCTTCAACCGTCCCCGTAAGCCCTCAACATTAGCAACATCAATGTCTATCAAATCTATCATTGCTATTTCCAACAGTTACGGCTCCTTGCCCTCTCAAAAGAGTGCAAATCTTACGACTATCAATTTGGATAAAAATATGGGGTAAGTTCACAGCAAGTCTGTTTCTTTTAAAGTTCACATTAAGTGTCAAATGTCTGGGAAGAAGTGAGGCAGTTTGCACTTTCAGATGATTATGAAATACTTTCACATGGGTCAAATGGAAATCTGCTGGGAACTGAATCATTCCTTACGACTCCTTTACTTTTTCCATCTGATCATAAGAATGCAAAGAGTTGAGGGAAACAAGTATTTTAGATTTTCAGTGGCACAGACTGTTTCAGCAAGTACAGGCAGATGGTCTTCAAACTAAGCAGACAATAAAACTTAAGTTTTTGTCTGTGTGTCTTTTTGAAACAGTTTCACTATCCATGTCATTACTATCCATGTCATTCAGGCTGGCCTCAAACTCACAGCAATCCTCCTGCCTTGGCCTCACAGGTGCTCAGATCACAGGCAGACACCACACTTTGCACAAGATGTATTTTGACCAGGCAATCCCAAATCCTTTATCTTACCACTATTCACATAGGTTTATCAATTATTCATTTGTCTGTAGGGACAGAGAAGGAACACGGCATGTTTGGTTTATGAGATGCCAAACCATACTAGAGAAAGAGGAAAATAGCCATTTAAGAAATTCAGAACCATGCTTTAGAACTGCCTTTACTATCTTATTTTGTGGATTTTTTTGTTTTTCTGAGACGAGTTTTCACTACGTAGGTTCAGGTTGGGCTTGAACTCCCAGGGTGGCCTCAAGCTTGTGGCAATCTTCCTGCCTCACCTTCCCATGTGGACCTTTTAGTATCTCCTAAAACCTAAACTAGCCTATACATTCTATTCCAATTAGATACAGCTCTATATATCTAATATTAAACATAAATGTAATTTCCCTTCTTTCTTCATAAAATTCAAAGTGGCACTAGATGGCAGCAATGGGACAATTTTTAGAAGTATTATTATCTTGATCAAAATTTCTCATCAATTTTTCTAAACTGTAAGTGCAATTTCTCTGCCTACATATACCGTCATCCCCAGAACATGTCAGCTCCTACACTGCCTCTACAGCTGCCGTGCTTCTCCTGGTGCTCTTCCCACACAACTGTCCTATTATTTGCCTCGGCAACCTTCTTTCTAATCCTTATGTACTACTACACCTTTCATCATGCACCTCCTACAGCTTTCACCACACATCTTCCTCCAGTCTCTTGAGAAGAGGTCCACTACTAATATATTTGAAAAAACCAAACACACAAAACAATCCTGAGTATATTTTGTTCTGTTCATTATGGCTCATTTCACAAAAATATAATTTCTAACAATGGAAGTACAAGGTAGTGGTTTTGAAGGCATTCAGAGCCAATGCAAAACAAAGCTAACTGTTTTTAGATAAATTATGCTAAGTTTAAGAATCAGGGAGAAAGGGGATAGAAAGTAGCCACTTTAAATTTTGGAGCTGGGTGTGGCAGCACATGCCTGTAACTCCAGGACTTGGGACATTAAGGCAGGAGGATCCCCAAGAGTTTAAGGCGACCCTGATCTACATACTAAATTCAAGACCAATCTGAACTACAAAGCAAGACTAAAGAGGTAATGTGATTGTCAAAACCCAAATAATGGGATCATAAATGCGTTACAGGAAAAAGGATATAAAATTTAAAACCAATGGATCATAAATATAAACTTATAGAAATGAATATAACTAAGACTGTTAAAAAGCTGAATTTTTAACATGTTAGACTGCAGATTATACTAGTTTAGTTGAGAAAACTGCCACATATGCTAGAAGCTTCCTGGAAGAAAAAACATGGCTTATAAAATGTCAACCCAGAAGAGAACAAAGAAATTACCTTCAAAAAAAAGAAAAAAAGAAAAGAGAAGAAATTAATTACCTTCACAACTGGTTCTGTACATGGGAAAATGATATCAAATTTATGGGACATTATACAACACAGGATTGTCAAGGTTTTGTTTTTGTTGCTGTTTTTGAGACAATGTCTTGCTTTGTGGCCCAGGCTGGCCTCAAACTCACAGCAATTCTCTTACCTCTGCCTCCCCAAGTGCTAGGATTATACGTATGGGCCTCCACGCCAGGCCCAAGGTGGGTTTTTCTAGGTTAAGAAAACACCACGTGACTCATGACTGAACTTTAAAATGGACTAACGACTTTTTGGTGACTAAAGAATTTGAATACAGAACGTGAGAGATAGTATTAGTGAACTGACTTAATATTTTAGTTATGTAAGTTATCCCTATCCTTATACAACAGCCACAATATGAGGTTCCATAAGTATGCCTACAACTTTCAAATCTATCAGGAGAAAAAACTAATCATCAACTATTCAGGTAACAAATAGAAATTTACACACTCGCTAGCAAAACAATGACAGAAAGCTGAAAAACAAATGGTGTGTCCCACATATGTACAAATCATCTGTTTAAAATCAAATGTTTAAAATCGTACTACAGAACCAGGCATGGTGGAGCATGACTGTAATCATAGCACACAGAAGGCTGAGGCATGAGGATTACTGCAAGTTCGAAGCCAGGCTGGGATACATAGTAAGATCTGTCTTTAAAAAAAAACTAAAATCTATGGCTGGGGATTTAGCTCAGAGGTGTAAGCGACAGCCTGGCAAGCTCGAGGTCATGAGATCAACCCCTAGTACCGCCACCCCCACAATTAAAATCCTATTATAATAAATGGAAAAATGGTACACACCATTTAGCAACATCTCAGAAAACAAAATTATACCTATCAACTGCCATTTAAACAATTTAAGATTTCGTTCATAAATGGGGTAAAAGCAGAAACTGGGCCAGGGATTTAGCACAGTAGCACATGTGCCTGCCGGGCAAGCTCTAGGTTGTGAGTTTGATCCCGGATACCAAAAAAAGAAAAAAAAAGCAGAAACTGACCTTTTCAGTTAGGCAAACTAGTCTACACTGCATGTTGCTATAGGTTAATTTGAAAAAAAAAATCAATTCTGGTGAGAGGGATACTGAGAAATGAGCCAATAGTCTCCACACATGCTGAGCACATTCATAACAGTGAATTGTGACTCCTGACAATAAGTAAACAATTAGAAATAGGCTCACGCATTTGTATTATGATACTAAGCTGGGCATGGTGACACACACCTAATGCCAGCTACTTGGGAGGTTACGGCACAGAACTGCAAATCTAAGGAAACCAGGGACAACTTGGATTCTGTCTCAAGTGTTTAAAAATATACAAAGTACTGCAAGCACAGCTCACTGCCTGCCCAAGATCCTGGGTTCAATCCCCAGTACCATGGAAGAGAAAAAAACACTAACTGTGTAATGTCCTGTGGCAAAAAATATTCAAAAATCACAGAACAGGGCTGGGGGTTTAGCTCAGCGGTGTAAGACACTGCTTGGCAAGCACGAGGTCCTGAGTTCAATACCTGCACCAAAAAAAAAAAAAATCACAAAACAAATTTTTTATTGGAGTACTAAATGGAAAATATTTATAATATAGTGGGTCTTCAAAACTAAAGACAGGGGCTGGGGATTTAGCTCAGTGGCTTAAGTGCCTGCCTGGCAAGTGTGAGGTCATGAGTTCAATCCCCAGTACAAAAAAAAAAAACAAAAACCTACAGACAGAAGCTGGGCATGCTGGTGCATGTCTGTAATCCCAATACTCAGGAGGCTGAGGCAGGAAGATCCACGGGTTCAAGGCCAGTCTAGACTACAAAGCAACTTCAAGGTCAGTCTAAAATAAACTGTAGTTGGGATCCTGTCTCAAAACAACTAAAAAACAAAAAACTATAGATGGAGCCCGATATGATGGCACATGTAGGAAAATCATCAAAAGTTTGAATTCAGCATGAACTACATAATGAGTTCAAGAATTGCTTCCACTATATAACGTCTTTCAAAAAATTGAAGTACAGATGGTCTCTCAAGAAATAAAAAGTACAGATGGTAAAAATTCTGTACTGCTAAAACACTCATATATGTACACCTGAAGCTGTATAAAACAATGTGCCAGGACAGCAAAACGTTTTTCATGACCTTGAGTGTTAATTCCTGCCAAGATATTTACCTGAGTAATACAACGCAACAAATTAAAGAACATGTTTTTGAAATGTCAATGTTGATTTGAAAAAAAATCATACAGCAGAAAATCCTCAAAAATCATTGGATGAGGCAGTGCACACCTGGAATCCAACAGTGAGGCAGGTAACTAAGGCAGATTTTGAGTTCAAAGCCAACCTGGACTACATGCTAAGAACATAGCTCAAAAACCAAAACAGAACAAGATTCCTTCTTCCTCACAAGATAGTCCTCATTTAATGGCCTACCCATTTAACAACTTTCAGATTTACATCTTGCTGTTTTGGCCTTATGATTTTTTTTTTAATATACCTCTGTACATCTCGATCTTGTACACAAATCATCAATGTCTTTATTTAATTTCTGCTGATTGTACTGAATAGTACTGTAGTTTTACGTTGTTATACACTACAGTTAATGCATAAAACTTACACAAATAAAAGCAAAAGCTCGAGCTTCCTTTGGGGGTATTTCTTTTGTTTTAAATACCCTAACATGCTTTAGACACACTTCCTCATGTAGCCACTAATTTATTTAATGACCTATTCATGGGATGAAAACTGAGTCTTTAAACACAGAATATCTAATGATAGTCAAGCCTCTGAACTGCCAAAGCCCAGAATTCACAACCTTAAAATACTAAATCCTAAAACAATTCAGCTCTTCTAATTTCTTTCCGTTAATATCTACCCATTAGTAAATCCAATTTTCTTTGACACAACACTATCTTCAAATTATTCTGTATCCCAGCCCTCTTCGATGAAAGCAAGAAATTGGGCCTAATTATACAAACACTACTGCTCCTGCTTACTTAAGCACTGACAACTCGAGCAGAGTTCACTAGGTAAACCTCTTTTAGACTCATTTATAAATACTAACCCTTTGAATCATAACAATTTTTTGTTGGTTTTTTTTTAACCAAGTATAAGACTAACATTTCATGTAGTATACTATTTCATACTCTTGTACTTCATACTCCCTGAAGAACACTGGTACAGCCTGAAGAATATTTCATATGTTCATTTTTTATGAAAATTAACCTACGACGCTGACTGCTGGCTCATGACATTTTCTCAAGTGTTTCAAACTTACAAAACATGTTGCCCAAAACACAGCAAGCCTGGCTGCTCCAACAACCTGCTGGAACTACATCGCCTACAATTATTGGCACCAACAAAAATGGGGTGAAACAATCAAGTGATACAAACATTTAAGGTCAGTGAGGATAAAAAAATTTTCAGCATCATGATAAAGGAAATACATGTTAAAACAAATACCATGCTTCATCTGTGAAAATGCATTTGTAGCTTTTGGTTGTTCAGTGTCACTGATTTTTTGACAGTTACTTTGTAATCAGTCTCACTGGCCTTAAACCATGTACAGATTGTCTTCCACTCAGGACTCTCCCACCGCACTAGCTGTGAAATCACCAACTTTGCTCTCCAGCTGTTTTTCAGGTAGGTGATCCCAACTGACCTCAACCTCCCCTAAGTAGCTCCAAGTACCACAACCAACTAAAAAAGTTTACATTATACTCTTTTTACTATATCAGCAGCATTCGAATAATTAGTAACTGGGCAAAATCCCAGCACTGGCTGAAACAGGAGAAATCACTGAGTTCCAGGCCAGCATATGGGTTACATAATGAGTATAAGGCCAGTATGCATTACACAGAGACCAGAGCCAAAAAAAGAAAAGGAAGAAAGCTCTCTTCATACAATTCCAATACCAACCTCTGCTGCACTGCCAGACAATTTAAATATCAAAACATCAGGCCCTGGGTTAAATCTATGACTGCAGGGGAAAAACTTTACTTTCAGCTCAGTAATTTCACTTTTGAGAATTCAAGTGAAAACTGGATGTGATGGCAGGGCATGCCTGGAATGGGGTGGGGGGGGGAGTATCACCTTGAGTTCAAGGCCAGCCTGGGCTACAAAGTGAATTCAAAGCCAGCTTAAACTACATGAACTCTTGACTCACAAAGACAAAAAAAAATTCAAGTAAACAAGAAAGATTTTGATAGTGAAAAATTAAAACAAGTACCTAACAATGGGTGCTAATTTATCAATTCAACTGAGTATTTTTAAATAACACCATATTGACACAGACATTTCCAAGATGTTAAGATGTAATATACAACTTCACTATATATCTACACTAGGGTATTAAATGTTTTCAATATGGAGTGGTATAGCGAGGTTTCTTGAGTATTCCTCAATCAAATGCACCACCTAATTCAAGGTCTCATGTATCTGAAGTACAAATTGACACAGATGTTTCTTTCTGTATCACCAACCTTCATAATTATTTACATCAGGCCTAAAATAAATGAATCAAAACCATGTATTTTTTAGTCCCTCATATGACAGCAACCTTCCTTTTACACAGTAGAATTTCTATCTAATAATTCCATTTACTCTGAAACATTTTAACTCACTTGAAAACAAGGGATTCTTAATCTATTACAAGTCTCAAAAAGCAATCAGAAATGTATAATAGGATTCAGAACAAAGTCAAATCTTAACTGGACCCAGAACAGCAATGCCACATGCAATATGCAAACATTAAAACACACATGAAGTTCTAATATAAGTATCTAATTTAATGTAAATGAAGTGCCAACACTGCCATTGAACCTGAATACTGAGGTCTTAATTTAGAAAAAATAAGTAACACTTTTGGTTTTCAACGAAAAACACAAGCCGGGCATGGTGGCGCTCCCCAGTAATCCCAGAATTTGGGAGGCTGAGGCAGGCAGATTGTTGCAAGTGTGAGATCAGCCTGGGCTACAAAGTGAAGTGCACTGACACCCTGTCTCAAAAAGACAGACAAAAAACATTGTAAGACACATGCCATAGGTTCACCGCCAACCTATGTAAGAGCAATAAAATGGTTAGGGTGAATTCCCCTAATCAGGATAGAGCAATTTTTATGATACTTAAAAATTTAAGGTTCTTACAAAGATATGGACAACCATTTGGAAGAAAACAAGAGACAATATGATAGATAGTGAAGATCTCTGGTTGTCTAGCTCTAAAATTTATGCTTTCTTATGTGCTGTTTTGTTTTAATTTTACCCCCTTTAAGATAAAAAAAATAGGAAGTTAAAAAAAAGAAATTAAGGCTCTTAAGCTAGAAATCTGTTTAAAGGGTCAACAACAAAAAAAAAAACCCATAAAAGCAAACATGCATGCTAAATGGAAGGTTTAGCATTTATTTTGCTGTTGTGATTGTCTTTTAAACGCTGGGTAAAATGGTTATTGGTTATTTTTCAAAGTTCCAGACCCACTTTAATCTGCATTATTATTCAGGTAGTACTGGAAGACTGACAAGGGCATACTACTGTGCTACATCCCCAACCTTTTCAGTTTATGATGGAGGTATTACAATTCTGGGGAAATGGTGGAGTGTTAACTTAATAAATCAGCCTTTCAAACTGAGGTCCTCCTGTTTCAGCCTCCTCAATAACGGATTGCATCATATCCAACCAAATTCACTAGTTTTTTTGGTGGGGGTGTAATACAAAGGACTGCACCTTTAATCTTAGCTAAATTTTTTTTTTTTACCTTGTCCAAAACAGAGACTCTAGTATTCCTAACGAAACCACAACCAGAAAAATTTTACTTTCACCAGGTATGGTGGTTCATGCCCATAATCCAAGCACTTGGAAGGCTGAGGCAGAAGAACTACAGAGACCAGCACCACATAGTGCACTCAATGTTAGCTTGAAATACATAGGGAGACCCTGTCTCAAAAAAAAAAAAAAAAAAAACAAAACAAAACAAAAAAAACAAAAAACCAGCATGTTAACATATGACTGTAATCCCAACACTCAGGAGGACTAAAGCAGAATGATCTCCATGAGTTCAAGGCCAGCCTGCAATACATGGCCAGACACTGTCTCAGAAAAATCTACTTCCACTGGGTGAAGCATCCATGTGGTTGCCTGAACAGGAGGCTGATGCATGCTGAAACAGGTCAGAACTACTCTTGATTTCTCACAGTGATAAATTCAACCTTTTCCTTTAAATTATGATACTACTGATTATTGAACCCATGGCCATGCCTAAGCAACACATGCATCACTCTAGCAATGAACTTTACTCCCAGAAACCATTTAACTTTCTAATATTACTTACAAAAGTAACACATACATATGGTCTATTTTTGTTAAGACAGTCACTACGCAGTTCACACGAGCCTTGAATTTCCAACAATCCTGTCTCAGCTCAGGATAAAAAGTGCTGGAGTTAAGGGCATGTACTGCCACACACACCACTGTTTTTTGAGACAATGGCTTGGCTCTTAAATTGCGCTGACTGGCTAGATGGGCTAGACTTTGCCATCTTCTTGCCTCCGTCTTTCAAAATTATGGCAATTACAGACCCACTATGCCCAGCTTACAATCCTTAAATGCACGGTGGTACATACCTGTAATTCCAGCACGTGGGAGGCAGCAGCAGTAGGATCACCATGAGTTCAAGGCCAGCCTAGACTACACACTACAGTGAATTCAATGCCAGCCTGAACTACACAGCGAGACCGTCTCAACAAAAACAGTGGGTTACAATATCAATATCCATAAGAAATGATAACATGTATAAGAAAGATGTGTATTTCTTGGTTACTAGCCTAAGTAGTATCACCATTTATCTAAAACATTTTAAATTACTTGTTAATTCTATTCATAATTTGAAGTTACTATTTCAAATTTTATACAGAAAATAATCTCTTAATAAGGCTTCATTTTCAATTTATACATTTCATTTCAATTTATACGTTCCAATAAAACGTGACTGCAATGGTGTCTCTCACCAATTATCAAAAACACCTGGCAGGAAGTCCACCAAAATGCTCAACCCCCCAACATACAACAATAACAAAGTGAAAATGGTACAAACCAGTCCTTTCTTTTGGGGTTCATCATACAAGGTCTCAGGCTGGCCCTAAACCACTATTATAATCAGGCCAGCTTTACTGGCAATAATTCACCTGCCTCACCCTCCTCAGTGATGCAATTACAGACAGGCATCATCCTGTCTGGTTAGTAATTTATTTAATATGTACACAATTTCTAAGGCAGGGAGTAAGACTTTTTGTATGAAAGATGATCATGACAATACTATGCTGGAGCATATCATAACAGGAAGAGCCAGGGAGAACTTATTGATGAGATTTGTTTCCTTATAGAAAACTTCAGTTACTAAATAACTGCAAATTGAGCATTATTTCTAACAAGTAGTATGAAGTCCCCACAGCCTATAAATGTAGTTTTATCAAAACCCTTACATTATGCTGGGGATTTAGCTCAGCTGCGTAAACACATGCCTGGCAAGCACCAGGTCAGGAGTTCGATCCTCAGTACAAAAAAAAAAAACCTTACCTTTTTTACATTTTAGAAAATACGAGGCCTTTTGTACTACTAACACCTCAGTAGAATGTGGGGAAGCAACTGTCCATCAAATCTAGTATTTCTGCATAATACATATGAAGTCACCACATAAAACAGACTAACAATAATAAATTAAAATGAGATATTCTTGCCAAATGAGTCTGTGGCAAACCAACAAAAATTGTCAGAATTTTTATATTTACAGTTAAAAGACTTTAGCCCTAAGAAGGAAAAAGGAAAAAAAAAGAAAAGAAAAAATGTAAACAAAGCTTCTGTAAATAAGGAGGGGCATACAAGTGTTTTAGTTTTTAGTGTACTCTTGTAATCCCAGAAATCAGGAGGCTGAGGCAGGAGGATCATATCAAGTTCGAGACCAGCCTGGGTTACAAAGTAAACTCAAGGCCAGCCTGAATGAACTATATAGCAAACCTTGTTTCAAAAAGAACCATTTCTCCTCCCACTCCCAAAAAAAAGGACAGGGAAAGAGGTTAAAGTGAGGGCAGGGGGATAGGGAAAAACAACCAAGTTCTATCATGTGTGAATGTGATTATTTATTATGTACCAATACTTTATACTAGAATGTATCAATAAATTAAAAAAACCTTTTAACCCAGCATAAAAAATAATATGGAATCTAAGTTTTTTTGAGACACAAATCTCACATGTAGCTTAGAATACCCACAAACTCAAAACTCATCTCCCTCAGCCTACACAGTGCTGAGATTATAGGCATGCTCTTCCATGCCCACTTACCCTACGTAATTTTTAATTAAGAAATCTAAATTCAAGGTCTTACTGCACTCTCCATTGTTCAAACCTAAATGACTACTATCTGGGACTGTAAGCTTGTCTGTGAAATGCATCTAAAAAGAGTGGACTTTCCTCTTTATCCTCAATTTGACTCTAGCACAAGTTAAGAGTAACTAACAACCTATCTCAAAACAAAATCTTACATTAAAAACTTTTTAGTTAAGTGCATGGCTGTAATTCCATTTACTCAAGAAGACTTAGGTGGGAAATTGAATTTGGCATCACCAAAAAAAACCAAAAAAGGCACAGTAGTAATTATTCTAAACACGTAAGAACAATCATCCCAAATTTCACAAAGAATTGTGTTAGGGGCTGGGGACTTAGCTCAGTGGCTTAAGCGCCTGCCTTGCAAGCCCTCAGTTGTGAGTTCAATCCCCGGTACCAAAAAAAAGAACTGTTAGTGAAAACAAATTGGGAACTCCCTTAATTGAGTCAACAGTGTTTCAGGTATTTAATGGTTAAGGATAGTTAATGATTATTGTATGATTTTGTAGTATTTTTGTTTTTTTCCTTTTTTTCCTTGGAATTTTGTATTGTTGCTATCCTTTTTTCTATTTTATTTTCTTTTTAAATAAAAATTTTTAAAAAAGGATAGTGATTATTCTAACAGCAAGGTGGGAGCACACACTTCTAATGCCAGCTCAGGAGGCTGAAATTCCAAATTAAAGGCCAACATGGGCTACTACATAGCAAGACCCTATCTCAGAAAAATAAAATTAAAAATGCAGTTGTACTGTAATACTTGATTGTTTTAAATTAATCAAACAGTACTGAACATATTCTGAAGAAAATTTATTATCAGTACTTAAGCTTGAGGCGATGACACAGCCCTGCAATCCCAGCACTCAGAAAGCTGAGGTAAGAGAATTGTTCCAAGTTTGAGACCAGTCTAGGTTACAAAGCGAGACCAAGGCCAGCCTGAACTGCAAGGCTCTTCTCTACCTTAAAAAGACCCAAAAAAAAGCCAGTACTTGTGAACGTTAGGTACTGACTACCTCCTGACTCACTACCCTTTTTCCAGCCTAAACAATAGTTTTGAGCACTAGTCATGCCTCAAGGAGCCAATTAGACTTTTAAAGTTGGAGAACTGCCAAGCGTGATGGCATACAGCTGTATTATCAGCTACGTGGTGTTCCATTATTTTTTTTTGGTACCAGGGATCGGAACTCACAACCTCACACTTGCTGGGCAGGTGGCCTATGCCTGCTGAACTAAATCCCCAGCTCATTCCCATCTACCTAGGAAACAGGGTTGAGCATCAACAGCCCACCCCAAACCGGCAGGAGTGAGACCCAGCCTTAAAAAGTAGAAAAAAGGAAAGCTGGACAAATACATGTAGATTCATACTATTCTCATGTATGTATGAAAATTTCCCTGTTAAAAGATTTAACACCAAATATGTGTTTGTGTATGACATCTTCAAAACCAGAAATCAACTTGACAGCTATGTTTTATTCAGAAAAATCTCTAAGTGAACACTTTTACAACTCAAAACACCAGAGACAATGAGTAAAACAAACCAAACCTTAAAACAGGAACAGACTTTTAACTGATAAAACTAGAAAATAAGTTTTAGCCAGGCATAGTAGCACAAGTCTGTGTGTAATATACCAACATAAGAAGCCTGAACAGGACAGTCTAGGCTACATATCAAGCAAATTCAAGATCAGCCTGAAGTACCCAGCAAAAAACTGTTTAAAAACAAAACAAAACAAAAAACTAGATATTAAGTAACAGTGGCCAATAATGTTGTCTGTTAAGTAAACTTACTGTGAAGCAAATCAGTTGGCAAACAGCTTTAAAAATCTGTGTATTCCCTTGAACAATTATATAACCATACCTTAATTCTAAAAAGATATTTACAAATTCAGTTGTAAGACTGTCTCAAACTCTATGGAAAAAAAAAAAATCAAGGTCTCTCAATAAAACAATAAAGTACACTATAAATAGTGTGCATGTCTGCAATGCAATTCTATTCTCTTCGGGTGCTGAGAAATGAATCCACCAAGGCCTCCCTTGTCAAGCATTTTATTTACATCCCCATGCCAATTACTAAAATTTTTTGCTCTGTATCTACTAACAATACAATGTTCATATTAAACAATGTATCTTGTTAAATATACATGCTACACAATGAGCTTTTTGAAAAGTGAACACATGTATGCAAAAGTTTTAAAAAGCTCCGAAAAACACACAGCAACTTTTAACTACAATGTCCATCTTTGGGGTCACTTACACTCTGTAAATTTTTTTTTTTTTGTAAATGTTTCTTTAGTATGTGCAATAGGGAATAGTGGTACAATCAAGGTGAAAATATCTTTTATTAAAAACCCACATGAAGCTGGACATGGTGGCACATATCTCTTCCCTGGGTAATTTGGTAGTACTCTAACTCAAAATGTAAGAGGGTACTGTAGCTTTCCTGACATAGTCTGCCATGCTTCCTCCAGGTATACTCATCTTTTTCTAGTCATGCCTGAACCTGGGTTTATTCAGCCCAACCTTACTCTGCAAAGTCAGTGTCTCCCTGAGTCTTCACTTTTAAGTAAATGTTGCCACTGTTTTAAAGTAACATAAAATAAAAATCAACAAAAACCTGGAATTGTAGTTCAGTGGCAGACTGCTTCCATGTTCAACTTCCACAAAAAAAAAAAAAAAAAAAAAAAAAAATCCATCAAAAGTTATCTGACAGTCTTCCTTTCTAAAAGAAACCATTTTCCTGCCTTCATTTTAGCCATAAGGCTTTGTTAATACCAAAACCACTTAGGTAAAGATCCTATACTTAAAGAGGAGTAAGAGGGAGGAGTGTCAGTGCATGATGAATGGTCTTATCACCTTCAGAACACAATTTTAGAGGTTTGCTGCAAGTTGCATCCAGCCTGGGCCATTCAGTGCAAGGCCAGCCTAGACTGTAGGCTTTTCTGAGACCTGGTCTCAAAAAAAAAAAAACAAAAAAAAAACCACCAATACGAACAAAATTCCCAAAAACCCCACATAATTTTACTAACATATCCTGAGGGAAATTACATTCAAAAGGTACTCAATTAGCAACAGATGGTAGTGGGCACTCTTCTCATTCTACCACTAGGGGAAGTTGAGACAGGATTGTCACCAGTCTGAGGCCAGCCTGGACTACACCACAACGTGAGTTAAGGCCCACTCTGAACTGCATGGTGAAACCCTGCCCCCAAAAGACCAGATCAAACAAACAGTATTCACCTAAAGTATTACTACTCAGGACTGGCTAGAAAAGCCGAACCCTGGGGTTCAATTACTTCCCAAAGAAGTTAAAAGCAACTCTGGAACCAACAGTTAATGTGAAGAGCAAGAATAGTTCAGGCCAGTCAAATGAGAAACAAATTAGGTAAAAAGGAAGAACATCCAGATGTTCTTTAATGTTATTGATATCTCTGGAAAATTGGTAATTAGAAGCAAAATTATACCATGTTACTGTAATACTCAAACAGACTCAGCATATAAAGCAAAGGTCTCATGAGAGCTCTCTTAAATCCAGTTTCTCTGCTCAGGTTATCATTAACTGGACATAAATCTTTAGACATCAAAGCCTTCACACACACAAATTCTGTAACAGATGAGTTAGTCTAAGTATAAACAGCATTTAAGGTGGCCAAGTGTGGTGGATTGCACCTGTAATCCCAGCACTCAGGTGCCTGAGGCACAAAGACTGTTGCAAATTCAAGGTCAGCCTGTATTACATTGTTGAAACCCTGTCTCAAAAAGCCTCTCCCAGGGGCTGGGGATTTAGCTCAGTGGCACAAGTGCCTGTCCAACAAGTGTGAGGTCATAAGTTTCATCCCTGGTACCAGGGGGGAAAAAAGCCTTCCCCACACCCCAAAAAAGCATTTAAGGATATAAGGTCTTCAGGGCTAAGTGAGATATAAGACAAGACCATGATGGTAGCTTTTATATAAAAATCTAAAAGTACTAAGGAGTACTAAGGAAATAAACTGAAGTAAATTTCAATGGTCTGAAGTTTGAACCTATGTCATGTTCAAGACATTAGAAGGCTAGTGTGCCTAAAGCACAGTATTCTGGGCTAGTGATTTAGCTCAGGGGTTAAAGCGCTTGTCTAGTAAATGCAAGGTTATGAGTTCCATCTCTGGTACCAAAAAGAAAGAAAGGAATAAAGAAGACAAAGCACAGTATACTAACAATGATAAGAGAAAATGGCCAGCACAAGGTCCTGAGTTCAAGTTCTGGTACGAAAGAGAAAATGAACCCAGCAGATCTTGTAGTACATCCTACAAAACAACAATTTTTGACTTTAGTGCTAAAACAAGCAGCCATATGGTAAATTTCAAGCATGAGTCCTTTCAAGGAATGCATTCTTCAAACATTACATTTTTCATTTTTTTCCCCTTGGTACCAACAATTGACCTCAGGACCCCATGCTTGCCAGGCAGGCACTGTGTTTCAGAGACAGGGTTTTGTATGTAGTTCAGGGTGGTCCTCCTTGACTGTGTATCCAGGCTGGTCTCATTAAACTCTTGAAAATCCTCCTGTCTGTCTTCCAGGAGTGCCAAGATTACAGGTATGCTCCAACACAGCCAGTCAAACATTAAATTTTGATGGAATGAATTTATTAAGTGTAGATTAGTTGGTAGGAAAAACAACAAAAAAAAGCAAACCTAGTCTCACTTGCTGTCCCTTACCTGTATATAATCCCTGCACTCTGGGAGGCTCAAACACAACAATTTCAAGTTTCAGTCTAACCTGGGCAACTGAGACTGCCTCCAAACAAAAAGGGAGCTACAGATGTAACTCAATGTGAAGTCCTGGGTTCAACTCCCAGTATCACACAAATTAGTAAAAGATAAATGAAAATAAACCATTGCAATAATAATACATGTAACAACGATGCACTGAACATGAACCAGCCATAGCAGTGCAAGTGGTGAGGTGGTTGTCTTTTTATTTTTGATCTTTTTGAGACAGTGTCTCAACTCTGCAGTTCAGGCTGGCTTTCAATCATTTTATAGCCCAAGATGCCCTTAACCTTGAACTCCTGCCTCAGCCTCCTGAATACTGGGATTACAGTTGCAGCCACCATGCTCAGCTGTGATGAGTCCTAAGAAATGATAATCTTCTCAAGGACTAAAGGTGAAGTACCAAAAAAAAAGTCAAGGACATATACACCAAGTCTTTGGTCTAAGTGAAATGAAAACAGGAGTTTCATTAACAAAAAAGGAGCTGGGCATGGTGGTAGGGAGGGTGGCAGGGGTAGGAAGATGAAGTCAGTCTGTGCTAAACAGTGAGATTGTCAAGGCTACAGTATACAGAAAAACCCTTTCTCAAAAAAGTAAATAAAATTAACCAAAAAGGGACAAAGAACTCAGTTGAAGAAAAGACTAGCCAAGTCCAGTTTCAGCTTTTTAGCTTAATATGGTTGACACTCATGGTACTAAAATGGATGGATGAGAATCTCATTTTAGAACGAAGTCCAGGTTGTTCACATAAATTTGAGAATCATAAGCTTGTAGATATCACTAGACTACATAAAATAACATATAAAGTGTGGGTAAGAAATAGAACCTTCACTCCAACAGAAGAGAAGCACAATAACCTAGAAGTGAAGCAAAAAGGCTCATGGATGAGAGTGGTATGGATAACTAAGTGACAACCACAGCTTAAGTAAGCAGAGGACTGAAAGTACTGAATGTAGGAATATATACCTCCTAACCTCACAGTTTTTAGTAGCTATCTTTCAGTGTCATGTCTTGTTCCAAGGTTAATTTTTTTTTCCATTTCATTATCTGTGCCTTCACATGAAATATTCCTGGATCTCAGCTTGATCACCAGTCCCTTTACTGCATGCACCCTTACTGGTCACTTTCTAGGCCATTTCCACATTGCTCTAACAGTAACATTTGTAAAAATAAAATCCTGTTTTTCCCCAGTTTGGAATCCTCAAATTGGGTGTACTGAGGAAGCTGACTGAGGTAGAAAGATAAGGGGTGCATTAAGCTCAGGGCAAGCCTAAGCTAGTTAAGTTCAAGGGCAGCCTTAACACCAACACTGCAGCTGAGGGGGAAAAAAAGAAAAAAAGCATTTGAAGAAAAAAAATAAGAGGACAACCCACTTAGGACCCCTTCTGTCTCTCTCCCAGACAGAAGCTTTCTCTCTCAATATATTCTGCTCATTAAAAAAAAAAAAAAAACATTAGCACCAGCTCACTACTGGAAAAAATAGAAACTCCTTGGCAAGATACTACAATTTTTAATGATCTGCTTCTACCTGAAGATTCAATTCAGGTTACATCCTCTTAATATCATTCCCTGATACCTTAAATCAATTAGATACCGATTTCTATGTTTCTGTAGTACTGACTGCTAATCATGGTGCCATTATCTCATTCATCTGTCTCCCTTAGTAGAGCCTCTTAAAGCTAATACTTTTCTATCCTCCAAAGCAGAAAAATATGGCCCATAAAATGATTGATCACCACATTAAATCTAAAGTAAACAGCTGGAGGCAGGCTTGGTGGCACCCACCTATAATCCTAAACTCATGACACTGAACTAGGAAGATAATTCAAGGCCAGCCTGGGCTTAGTGAGTTTAAAGCCAACCTGCTCGCCAGGGATTTAGCTCAGTGGCTTAAGCGGCTGCCTGGCAAGCGTGAGGTCCTGAGTACAATCCCCGGTACAAAAAAAAAAAAAAAAAAAGATACATTTGGGCCGGGGATTTAGCTCAGTGGCATAAGCGCCTGCCTGGCAAGTGTGAGGCTGTGGGTTCGATCCACGGTACCAAAAAAAAAATAAACAAATAAAATAAAAAATAAGCCAACCTGCTCTGCAAAGTGAAATCCTGGCTTTAAAAAAAAAATTTTTTTTAAAGCAAGCTGGCATGGTAATGCACAAGCCTATAATCACAGGGAGGCTGAGGCAGCAGGACTGTTGCAATTTCAACACCAGCCTGAACTGCATAGTGAGACCCTGTGTCTAAAACAAACAAAAAAAGGTAAACAACTGTCACACAACAGAGAACAAAGTGGGCATCAACACAATTTTGACCCTTAACAGAAGGATCTCAATCCTTTTCTGGGTAAGGCTCAGGAACTTCTGCTTTCCCATTCCTTTTTCCATTCATTTAACTGGATTTCATTTAACTAACTTTACTTTTCTGGTCTGTTTGGATAGGAAAGGGGTATGTAAGTGATTTATTGCTCTAGCATCCCATCACAAAGGAGACTGAGGCAAGAGGATCACTGTGAGTTTGAGGGCAGCCTGGGTATCTGAAAAGACACGCATGCAAAAATATTTCACTGTACAGCCAGGTATGATGGCACATGCCTACAGTCCAGCACTCAGGAGGCTAAGGCAAGAGCAAAACCATCTCCAAAAAAAGAAAATTTCACTGTAGTCACTAAAATACTAAACGTTACAAAAACTTGTTAACTCTGGCTAGTCACATCGTCAATCTCTACTCATCATTCTTCTGAATCCTTGTAAAAATACAGGACAAAGCAAAAAGGCTCTTCTACCACCATAGCAAACACACTGGACAATCCAATAAGTGACTGGATTGAGTCCTAGATCCTTCTTCATTTGGATGCAGGAATTAAATTTTTGTTACCGTCCTGCTGAGATTAAAAACCCTACATTCCCTTTATTAATTATTAATGCCTCAAAAAAAATCTTAGATAACATTCTATTATTGTAGCATGTCTTTTTGTGGTATGATTCGTATTAAATTTAGTTCAGATAAAAAATAATCCAGGAAACTGCCACAAGCCTAAAGATTAAATGATACTTTTACTACTCTGTAGTAATCCAAGAAAAAGAACTTCCTACTATGTCCTTGCCTTGTTGCTATTAAATGTTTCAATCTGGAGTAAAATTCAGCTCTAATTTCCAAAAATTTTCTAATCAGCCCGTTAATTACAAACTCACTGTTGCTTACAGTAGTCTACAAAAAGCTGAGGATGCCTCTCCTGGAAAACATCACAAACTATATACACAAAAGGTTTAACCTGAACACTTCCAGAGGCTATAACCTACACATCAACTAAAATGAGTCTGTTTCCTAGTCTTTGCAATGAAACCAAGTGGACCTTACACCTCTTACCATCACCCAGGAAGGGTGTGCATCTGTTCCGAAGGCCCCCCTGGCTCCAGGTCATCCTGGCTGATGCTGCTCCAGGCTGGGCATCCATGTTGCTGCAGCTTGTGGTTTGTGAGGAGTAGTGTACAGGAAAAGCAGGATGGGATTTCAAGGAAAACAGGAGGAAGATGGCTTTCCAGGAAAATGCCATCACTATAATAGGTGTTAAATAGTACCACACACATTTTATTGCAGCACACTTTAAAAATTTAACAAATGAAAGATTAAAAATAAAAAACAAAAATAAAAAAAATTAAAAATACAGACGTCCAGAGATGCTCTAAAACAGTTAAGTTAAAGATCAGGAAAAATAAGGTCACAGACTTAACAGCCAGTAAAATTATTTCCAGTGTGGGGAAGGGGTTGAGGGCAAGGGTGAGGTTGGGAGAGAAGGTTTATATCAATCCACTTAAAAATGCTAATGCCTTTGCTTTCTCTCCCAAGGTGTAAAACTCCAAAGTTAATCAGGAGGCTGAAGAAATTCTTACAAACATTCAGAAAAACTCGATTTTAATCTGGTTAAAAATCATCAGTGTCATTATCATCATCATCATCACCATCATAAATATAATAATAATAAATAATAATAACTAGTCACAACAATAAAAAGGAAATCAGCGGAAAGTCAGGAAAAATGTAAAAAAAAAATTGGAATAACTTACTGTAGCTGAAGATCAAAAAAATCTCACTGTAAAAAAACAAAAATAAAAATAGCCCAGATTAGAAAAATGGGAGGTGAAAAAATGTTAAGTAAGTAAAGTTCATTTCTTTTCTTTCCAAAAGCAGTTTCCACAAAAACTGCAAGGTAATGTTCTTAGTAGCAGACAAGCAAAGCCCTTTCCACATCATCCATTAATCTTAAAAATACACGAGGAAGTAGAGAGGTCAGTTTATAAGAGGCTAAAAGGCTCCTCCTCTAACCCAACCGCTAAAAAATAGAAATATTAAAAATTACATCTTAAATCCAGGTCCCGTTTTTGGAAACAATTAAAAAAAAACACCTGTAAATTTTCTGTAGTGCACACCACGTTGCATCATTATGTATAAAATGTCTTTATAAAATCAGTTTTGAAATGGGAATGTGTGTGTTCTGAAAGGGTGGGGAAAGGAGGTTAAAAATCAAAGCTGAGCTCCAGTGAGTAGGGATGGGGTTCGCCTTGCTGCCCTGTGAAAGGAGAAGGGACAGATTGAGTCAGAGTTCCTCAGAAATGTTGTGCCCTAACCTCTGACAGAAAATATCTGTCTACTGCATCTAACACATTTTGGTAAAGCATAACATTTCGCTGGGATGGGAAGAGCCTTTATAGAATCATCACTTTTACCAGTGACTGTCTTTACAATTCTTTAACACCAATAGGTTGTTAAAAGTAACTAAATATGTCAACGTTCCCTTAGGGGTTTTTAAGGAGTATACATTTGAACATTCATGTTGATAATCAGCAGTTTGGCCTAAAGCACTAGGCCAACACAGAGATAAAAGTGAACAAATAAATGTCAAATACTGAAAAGGTAAGCAGATTCAAAGGTTTTAAACTTTTAAATCTATGTACTTAACACAGACCAAAGGTAAATGGTCTACCATGAAGATAACACAATAGAGATGACTCATCTATTCTCAAACCAATAAGTTGAGCTTAGGTGGTGCATGCCTGTCATTCCAGCTACTTGGGAGGGAGTCCAGCCTGGGCAGCTTGGCAAGACCCCCTGTCTCACAATAAAAGGACTCCAGGGTTTAATTCAGTAGCAGAAGCCTTGCCTAACATTCACAAGGCCCCTAGAATCAGCACACAACACTGAAGAAAGAAAAAAGAAAAGAGAGTAAAGTCAGCAAACCACAAGGCCTGGAGGGAAAAGATGTTTTAAGGAGCCCTTTCTGTCCAAGGAAAAAATCGTATGAAAGGGGAAATTTATTTATATGGCCACTGAGTACTTAATGTCATAAGCAGATGAAAACATTATGGTCCTTGTGGAATTTGTGGTTCATTTTATATATATCTATATATATACACACATATATATCTATATATATAAATTACAAGGTATAGAATAAAAGAATCTGGCATCTAACAGAAAAACTGATGTTTATATTAACTAGAAGAATTGCAATTAAGACTGTTAACTCACTGTGCAAGTAAGTATGAAATGATTCTATCACATTTCAGAGTTTAGCCATAAAGTCTTATTCATCCTTCAAATTTCAATAAAGTCAAACATCTATTTTTTTGACAGGGTCTCACTAATTCATTCAGGCTGGCCTTGAACTATGTATATGTAGCACAGGTTGGCCTCAGATTCCTGACAATCCTGCCTCAGTCTCCCCAGTGCTGGGAGTACAGGCGTGTGCCACCACATCC
The DNA here is from genome assembly GCA_004027295.1 of Dolichotis patagonum. Lineage (NCBI taxonomy): Eukaryota > Metazoa > Chordata > Mammalia > Rodentia > Caviidae > Dolichotis > Dolichotis patagonum. Next base: position 81,167 of record PVJX010001838.1, read on the forward strand.
AGCTTAAGTATTTTAAAGTGTGGGGGTTTTTTTGGTCTTTTTTTGTTTGTTTTGGGTTTTTTTTTTTTTTTTGGTACCAGAGATGAAAATCACAACTGCAGCTTGCAAGGCAGGTACTTATGCTGCTGAGCTAAATCCCCAGATCCTCTGGTCTTTTTGAGACAGGGATTTCCCTATGCAGTTCAGGCTGCCCTGAAATTAATTCAGAGCCCAGGCTGCCCTTGAACTCACAGCAATCCTTCTTCCCAGCCACCAGGGTGCTGGGATTACAGGCGTGTACTACTACACCTGGTTTAAAACTTTTTTCTTAAACTAAAAATAAATTTTTAAACATGGTTCCTTGAGCCAAAGATGAAAAGATTACAGTAACCTAACAGCTACAAAGATTTTAATAAATTTTTTAAAAGTAGACCAACAGCCATGATATGCAAGTTACTTTTACATTTAATCGTGCAAATGTAAAAACTATATAAAGTTTGTGTAAAACTTTAGAAATATGTATTTGAATGTCACTTCAGAGTCAGTATTTTGGAAATAACAGTGCAACATTCTTATTTGGAGTCACAGTCTAAACCAGCATGGTACACGTCTATAATTTCAGCAGTGCAGGCTAGGGACAGGGAAATCACAAATCCAAGCCCAGCATGGTCAATTTAGGGAGATCCTGTCTCAAATTTTAAAATAAAAGCCAGGAATGTAAAAAAAAAAAAAAAAAAAAAAGTTCCGGGTTCAATCCCCAGTATCAGGGAAGTTTTTTCTTCAGATATTAACTTTTTGACTCATCTACCAGCAAACCCTTTGCACACATGTGCCACAAACTTAAGAAAGCAATAGTGTGAAGCATTTACTTATAGCCTTCAATTTCAAAATGTCTCTCCTACAGACATGTTGAATTGATGCACAACTCAAAGATCCAAAAGCAAATATTAAGATTTTTCAATTAAAAATCACTAGAAAAAAAAGATTATCACTACATTATACTTACAGTACCCTAAGGTTTGGATTTCTTCCACAAGTACTCTCAGCGAACTATGACAACCAACAAACAACATGAGCACCATCACCTGCCCTTACTACAGATCCAATTCTAAAGTCCCTTCAAGCTAGCTGTGGTGGTACCTGCCTCTAATCCAGCATTTGGGAGACCGAGGCAGGATTGCTTCAGGTTAGCAGGCCAGCCTGGGCTACAAAGTGAGCTCCAGGACAGCCTGAAATGCATACCCATATGCATACCCTGTCTCAAAGACAAAAACCAGAAAAAAAAAAAAAAAAGAACCTCATCAGACTAACCCAATTAGAACTCCTGTGCTGATCCCAGCAATGTTTTGCCCTCTTGCTGATTCTGTTATCAGATGCCATTAAAGTTCTCTGTGAAAACTGTGAAGAACCCCTATCCCTAGTTATGAATCATTCCTTGCCAAGCACGGCAGCTGGTATCTATAATCCCATCACTTAAGAGGTGGGCTGACCGGAGGCAGGAGGCTCTAGTTCAAGGACAGTCTAAACTACATAGTAAAACCAAGTCTAAAGAGAAAAAAATCAATTCTTTAATGTGTCTTTTCTTCCCAGTGTATAGAGACAGAAACAAAATGTTTTCCCAATACAAAAAAAATCCTTCCAAGCCCAGTGGCACATGCCTGAAATCCCAGCACTCAGGAGGCTGAAGCAGGGGAATCCTGGCCAAGTTTGAGGCCAGCCTGGGCTACACTGTGAATTCAAGGCCAGCCTGAAGTACAGAGTGAGTGAAACAGTTCTCAATGCAAAACACAACAATGCAGGGCCAGGGATTTAACTCAGTGGCATAAGCACCTGCCTGGCCAGTGCCTGGTCATAAGTTCAATCCCTGGTACCATTAAAAAAAAAAAAAAAAAAACCCAGAAAACAAAACACACAACACTGCATATAGTGGAACATATGATCCTAATCCCAGCATTCAGAGACTGAAGCAGGAAGGTTAACCTCAAATTGAGGCCAGCCTGAAACACACAGCAAGACATCTTTTAAAAAAGTTTACGTAGCCAGGGATTTAGCTCAGTAGTGTGTCTGCCTGGCAAAAGCAAGGTCATGAGTTCAATCCCTAGTGCCAAAACAAAAAAAAAAAAAAAAAAAACTTTTTAAAAAAATTTTTTAAGAACTTTAAAAAAAGAAAGTAACCCCAAGAATACTGCAATCTTTCACACTAATTCAGTGTGAAACTGTAACTTCCAGTAACTTCCAAGTTAAAATACGATGACTTTCTTCCTTTTCTAAATTTAAAACTTTGACCATCAAATAATGAACGTCCCTAGTTATGCTTCATCTAGCATCTCTCTCTGGTTTTTGTCAGATGCTCTACACTAAATCTAACACATACAAAATGTATCATCATCTTCCCAGTACCCAATGACAATATACATACACTGGAAGTATGAATAATGCTCCTCAAAGACAACTACAACTTGCCAGTAATATAGTGACATACCTCTTGAAAGCAATTAATAGTAATTATTAATGCAGAAAACTAAGGGTTGGGGATTTAGCTCAGTGGCTCAAGTGCTTGCCTGGTAAGCACAAGATCGTGAGTTCAATCCCCTGTACCAAAAAAAAAAAAGAAAAGAAAACGTAATTTATAAACCTTTCTGCACTTTTCAGCTTTCACAACGAATGACTTCAGTTACAGAAATTAAAAGAGGTAGTCCCCTTATTTTGTAACTATAAAACCAAAACGCACAAGTTTTAACTGATTTGCCCACGATCAGATATAATCAGCAAAGAGGATTAAAATCTATTTCTAACTCTAGGCCAAGATTCTTTCCACTGTTATACTCCCTCATTAATTAACACCTGTCAAACTCACCATTAATATACTTAATCTTTAAAATTAGAACACCTAGCTATTTTGGAATACTGCATATTCCTTGTTTCTAACCACCATTCCATACAAACTAAGGTCTCATGTAATGTCAAAACTCCAGACAGCTAATTACAAACACTATGTTTAAATACTCCACCGAAAGAACTGCAAGTATCAGGTATTCCCAATAACAATTCACATAGGCAAAAAAGAGGCCCTAATATGTAAACAATGCTTACTCAGTTGAGATTACATTAGAATTGTTAGATATTTTCCGGTTTGAGTTCCTGGTGTTGACTGCAGAAATTTTTTTTACCTTGGTACATGATGATCCACAGGAAGCTCTATTTCTGACACCTCAAGGAAGTGTCCTTCAATTAATTTCAACACCCACCAGTAATTGCTCTACAATGATCTTTGACATTTAATAGATTACTTTCCATTAAATCAATTACTGCCCTATATTGTATTTCTAATCACTGAGCACAGCAAAAAACTAGCTTTGGCATTTGGTTTGAGACAGGGTGTCTCCCTCTGTTTCCAGGCTGGCCTTGAATTTGCAATGAGCTTCCTGCCTCAGTTTCCCAACTGCAGGGATTACCAGGATATACCACCATGGCTGGCCACTGAGAAAGTTTTAAACCCATGTATAGTACAAATGTTTAGATTTTAAAAAATGAAACGGAGCCAGGCCTGCTGGCACATGCCTATATCCAAGCACTGACAGAGCTGAGACAGGACAACAACAAATTCAAAGCCCAGGCTGGGAAATTTAGCAAAACCCTGGCGAAAAGTAAAATAGCGCTCGCTAGGGCAGTGGATCAGTGTCGATTTCCCTAGGTTTGATTCCCAGTAAAGCAAAAATAAAAACCATGGTTTTTTATATCTACCTTCTATCAAACAAGTTTAAGGGACAAATTTGCACAGTATTAATTTATACTATGCTTAAAAGCATTAACTTTTGTGAAAAATAACATCAACCAAATAGTACACATTTTTAAAGTGACTTCAAAAAGACAATATGACACTAAAGCCGTATGTAATTTTTTTTATTACTTATCATGCTAGGAATTGATCTCAGGATTTGCTGCATGCGATGCGTGGGTTCCATCACTGAATACAATCCTGGAAGGATTGGCTTGTTTTTTGCTGTACAGGGAATTGAACCCAGGGCGGCCAGAGGTTAGGTAAGCACTCTATTACTAAATTCACCTCAAACCTCAATTCTTAATTTACAAAAAAATTTAATAGCGTTTCAGTATCTAGCAAGTAGGCACTTCAATAGCAGTTTTGCCGTTCTAGAAAGAGGAATTCATGCCAAAATATCCTGCGAAATTAAATTTTTAAGTTTTTCATCGTTAGAAATAAACGATGAATCCTGTAGTTCTCCCAATTCCAATCTACAATTTTCCAGTTACTTGGGGTTTCTCTAACTTGCGTTCTCTTGAAGATTAAAAAATACTATTTACCTAGCATTCCAATTATTAAGTAAAACTACTGACTTGACTAATGGTCATATTCTTTAGAAGTGTTGCTACTGATTTAATACGATCCTGACAATCTTATGCCTTAGTTTCTGTTAAAGGTAATACCTACCTGAAGCAAAGTCCCACTAATTTATATATTTCAAGTGATTTGTAACCTGCAGATAAAAAAGTCAGCTGTAATTATTAGTGTTAATATAATCAGGCCACAAAATTTCTTTTTAAAAACCTAAAAGAAAGTAACTACTTCGAGATCCATCGTCTGCTTGCAAAGAACAAAATGAAAAGCGCTCAATAAAAAACAAATTGTCTGGCATGGCGGCGCACGCGGAGCGAGAGGGGCAGAGGCAGGAGGATCGCTTTTAGTTCAAGGGCAGCCTGGGTCACATACCGAGTTCAAGGCCAGCCTGAACTTGAAAACAAACCCTTCCCCACCACCACCCAAAAAATACTAACTCTAGGGTTAAAATATTACCCTCATGCTGTTGAGCAGGATCCAGGTTTCAGAGGCTCGCGAAACACCTATTTGGTGACCCTGACCTACTCCCCGCCTAAATTTTAAATTTAAGGCAGCCGGCGTGGTGACGCACGCATAAAATCCCAGCAGTCGAGGCTGAGACGGGAGGATCGCCGTGAGTTGAAGGCCAGACGAAACAGACCCTGTCTCAAAAAACAGTAACGTATCAAAAAGCAAGAATACATTTAAGACAACAGACGTAACGGAAGGCGTCAATACATTAACTTCAATTATGTTAACGAGCATCTCGAGCTTCACTTTCACCGTCTCTCGGGGTCTTGACGGACGCAGAAATGGAAAAGAAAAGCAGCCGTTAAACGCCAGAGCGATCAAAGGACATTTTCCCTGACGATAGTAGTCTATAGTAAAGTAGGTTAAACCTACGCAAAACCTGTGGCCTGAAAAATTCTCCCCACTTCATCCCCACTAAATGAGGCCTGGTTACTTGACCGAGAATTCCTTCGTCTTTCTCTCCCGCACCCCTTGGAGTCCCTTGAGAAACCCAGCACAACCCTGCCATCCACCCTCTCCACTTACCAGGAAAGGGGCGAGAGAAGAGATTCGATTCCGAATCTCCTACTCCCAGGTTCTACGTGCAGAAGTCGACTACTGCTCGAGGTCGGAAGCGCGGCCACAACCACCCAGTCTCCGTCTCTTCACAAAATGGCCCCCGAGTCTCCTCTGCCGCCGAGACGAAGGCCTAGCCCCCGCCCCACTTCTAAGAGCCTTCCTATTGGCTGTGCCTTTTCTCGCTCCAACTGCTAATTAGATAGCGCTACCGCTCTTCACAATTCTAACCAATCACAATCAGAGGTGGGTGAGACTAAACCTCGCAATTTCCACATGCGTAACAGAAGCTAGTTTATGACTGGCTACCTTTCCTGTCATTTAGTGCCTGAAGACTGGTTATTGGCCACTGTACCAGACAAGGGGGGGGTGGAAATTCGCCTTTGTATCGCGTACCGCTTCACATCCGGGTATCCGGAAAGTCTGAGTGGCGGCTTCAATGTCCAATCTCTGCTGCTTACAGCGCCTAGCGGAAGGCGGGCCCGCAGCTCCGAATTCCCGTGGTGCGAGGGCGGGGAGCGGGTTTGGGTTGCAGTCCGCGTGCTCGAAAAATCTGCCGTGGCCTCGGGCATAAGAAAAAGAAAACGCGCCGAAAGGAAACTACGCCGCGCTGTATCGATAAAGAAAGGCCTTTTCCTAGAGTGAGGAGGCAGCGATGATGAACAGGCCGTGTTCCGGTGGAGAAAATTAGCCAGCCCCGCAGTTGCCCAACCCTTTCTGGCCTCCTGACTGTCAGCTTCCTCCTGGGCATCTGCGCTGCAGTCGGGCAGGCCATTCCCCAACGCGGCTCCACCAGAGGCGGCCGACTGCCCTATCCTCTCCAGCGCAAAAATAGATGTGCTTTAAGGCAGTGCATACATACGGGAAACAGTATTGAAAAGGGTGCAGTGACAGGTGAAAATTCCTGTCCCCCGAGTGTTAGCAAGCTTTCTTATAAATGCTAAGGCTCCCATCCTCTGCTCTCATTTCCCTCACTAATAATCTATGAGGCAATCACATCGGCCTGGCCCTCGGGAGCTGGTCCTTACACACCCTCATCCCGAGGGCCTGTGTCCCGCTATCCCTCACTGCCTGAAAGTCCCCGTGCAGAGGCCAGCTCCGCTACGAAAGGGAGGCCTTCCGGCCGCTGTCCTGGCGCAAGCGCGTCAGCGCCACCAGGGCGGCCCGGGCCCTGCGCCCTACCCGGAGCCCGCGTGTGAGTTGGTGAAGCAACAAGCTATCAGGCATCTTTGCATTTGTACACATTTGAAGAGATTCGTGAATACATGAAGGCAGTGTTATGCGTTAGTTTTGAGTTAATTCTGAGTTCCAGAGAGTCACAAGAAAACTAGCTATTGCTAAGAGAAACTTTCATCTTTTTCATTGGTACCCCTTTCTGTAACTGAGTTTTTTTTTTTTTTTAATATGCATGCATTGTTTTAAACCAAAAAGCAAAACTGAACAGTATGGAAAGAAAATTAACAAGGTCATTAATAGTTTCCCTATTTTTCCAGGACAAAGAAAGAGAATGTTTTATGTGTATGGGGGGGGCAGAGTTTAAACAAGAATCAAACTCAGAACCAAATTTAAAGATCCAATCCAAAAATGGGCATCTGAGATGAATACATTTCTTCATCAGATGAAGAAATAGCAATGAAAAATAAATATATGAAAAACTGTGCAACATCATTGGTCATTCAAGAAATGCAAATTAAAGCAATGCTGAGACTCCAGCGCATCCCAGAAAGAATGGCTATTATAGAGAAATGCATCATTAACAAAATACTGCCACACCTGTAGAGAAAAAGGAACATTTTTCTGCTTTTGGTGGGTGTCGATGGATGCATTCACTGTGGAAATCAGTGTGGAGAGTGCTTAAAACACTAGGACTAGCAGTTTCATTCAACCCTTCTTGGTATCTTCCCAAAAGAATTAAAAGCATAACATCAAGCATGGTGGTACAAGCCTGTAATCCCAGAACTCCGGAGGCTGAGGCAGGAGGATCATTGAAAGTTCGTGATCAGCCTGGGCTACACAGTGAGCTCAAGGCCATCCCGAACTGCACAGTGAGACCCTGTCTCAAAAAAGAAAAAAAAATTTAAAATGTCATGACACAATAATATGTGTACACCCATGTTGTAGTGGCACGGTTTGTAAGAGCAAAAGCTTGGAAACAGCGCAAATGACCATCAACCAGTAAACGAATAAAGCAGATGTGGGATTTTTTTATACAAGGCATACTACTCTGCCTTGAAGGGTAAGCTCCAGACATTTCTAGCTACATGGATGCACCTTGAGACCATACTCTGAAGTGAAATAAACTGGACACATGTGTGAACACTGCTTTGTTTCCCTGCTGTGAGAAACCAAACATGTAAATAAAGGCCAAAACGTGTAATAGATATTGTGAGATAGGAAGAAAATGTTCCAATGGAAAGGGAACCTAAAGAGAGGGAGAAGGAAAGGAAGGAAAAAGAAAAAAATCTGAAAAGAAGGGAAAAATGGAAACAAAACTTTTGTAAATAAGAAGGGCAGGGATTTATCTTAGTGGCACAGTGCCTGCCAGGGAAGTGTAAGGTCCTGAGTTTGGTTCCCAGTACCAAAAAATAAAAAATAAAAAAGAGGGGGGATGGGCTGGGGATTTAGCTCAGTGGCTTAAGCGCCTGCCTGGCAAGCACAAGGTGGTAAGTTTGATCCTCGGTACCAAAAAAAAAAAAAAGAGGGGGGAAAGGGCTGAAGAGCAGGTAGGTGGATATGAAAAAAAAGAATCAAGTTGTATCATCATGCACAGGGACAAATTCTCTATGATGAATGTGATCATTATATTTACCTAATGAACCAATAAAAAATCGTTAAAAATATTTTTAAAAAAGAAGAGAAAACGTGACATGACAACTTTTTTTTTTTTTTGAGACAGAGAGTATTGCTAATGTAGTCTGGCTGGCCTCAAATTTAGTGAGATCCTCCTGCCTCAGCCTCCCCAGTGCTGGGATTATAGGCGAGCACCGCAATATCCAGCTTTATAAGTGGTTTTTTTTTTGTTTTGTTTTGTTTTGTTTTTGTACGGGGGATGGAACTCATGACTTCGCACTTGCCAGGCAGGCGCTTAGACCACTGAGCTAAATCCCCAGTCCATGTGCAGCTATTTTGAAGACTACAAGAGGCATTATGGTAACCACTGTTAATTTCCTATTGGTTTGAAGTCCTGTGTCACTTATACTGATTTGTTTTGATTAGCTTTATTCTGTTTTATTTTGTGTGGTCTTATTCTCTTCAAAAAAAAAAAATCTCACAAATTGCTAATAAAATTACCAATCACACCTTCTCAAGACTTGCCATGTTTTTCTTTCTCCCATTATTTTAATGCTTTCTAAGTGTAAATATCATATTTGTTTTCTTTCTGCTTTTGTTTTCTGTGTGGGGATTGGACCCAGGGCCTCAGTTCTGAGCTATATTCCCAGCCCATCTCCTTTGCGATGGGGTCTCTCTGGTTGGGAACCCCCATTTGTGATAGACTTGGGGTACTCAGCTAGGTGACTTAACTCCCCCCACTCTGCCGTGCCAAGGTTGGTGTGACCTTGCTTCAGGTGCAGGGAGGACTTCTGTGTCCCGCCTGGCTGTGGACAGGATGTTAGGTGGATGGACACCGTCCTAATACAGGCGTTGGGTTTAGAGAAAATCAGGCTCCTGCCAATTTAATCCATATCCACCCATTTTCTACAGTTACTGCTCCATGAAACACGTGCCAGAGCTCCCCTTGTGTTTCCTGTAGCCAATAAAAGCGACCCAACCTAGGAGGCAGCAGAGCCAGGCCCCTGGAGGGAAACTCCTCCCAGGCCCCAGTATGCCCTGAAGCTTGTCTCTTTTTCTTTATTCCAAGGGTCTGATCAGCCCTCGGTGCTTGCTAAATCACTAAGTGTTTTGTGTTGTTGTTTTTAAAATTTTAATTACTGCTTGTTTGCAGTATGTAATGATTACATACATTATGATGTTACCAGAATGTCGGGATCATGGCTTAGCATGAGGAAGAAAGACAGAAGAGATATGGTGCAAGCAAATTTATTTAAACGATATAAAAGCAAGAAAGTAAAATCTATAAGGGAAAGGAAGCAAAGCCCTTGAGAGCTAGGAGGGGGTTCAGAGTAGGGTTCGACTAGGGTTTTAAGGGATTCAGAAAGGAGCTGAGATCATTGCCGGAGCAATGTAATCTCTACCCTGAAGAGACTACACCTTTTTTAGTTTTTAGTCTGTGTAGTGTTTACACAATGCTCGTGCATGGCCCTGCACTCTCTTTTACATCTTTTTTTTTTTTTTTTTTTTTTTTTTTGGTACTTGGGATCGAACTCATGACCTCACGCTTGCCAGGCAGGCACTTAAGCCACTGAGCTAAATCCCCAGCCCATTTTTTTTACATCTTTTTTTTGGGGGGGGGCCTGCACTCTCAAACCAGTGCCCTGCTGGGCACGCTCCAGAGAGGTCCCAGAGAGCCACAGGACCCTGGCAGAGGTTTTTATAGGATCCTTGGAGGGGGATGATTCAGCAGACTCTGTTCTGGGTTTTTTGGCTCCATCTGGGGGCTGGAGTCCTTACAGCCTAACAGAATCCTAACCCAGCCTAACAAACTCCTATTACTATGCGGAGGTGGCCCATGACACATCTTAATTCCTCTTAGCCCGTGTCCTCTCCACTCTTTCCATCTCTTGGTCCCCTTCCATTTGCAAATTCCGAATCAGTAAATTCCCGGAGGTTGGCCCAGCCTTTTGATCCTCAGCATCAAGTCTCCAGAGTGACATGATTATGGGTAGGTGCCATTATGCCCAGTGCAAAATTGAGGACTTTTTTTTTTCTGAGAATATAAATTATCAGAAGCAGAAATAGAACTCATGTCCTTGCACTTAGGCCACTGAGCTAACTCCCAGGCCTATTGTAAAAATTTTACTACCGAAACAGTGAAAGCTCCTATGTGATTCTTTCTCCAAAACCATCTATTCTTAACTATTTGGTATAAATCTGTATGCATTGTCTTAAAAGTATATGCAGGCTTATTTTTACCTAAAAGTCATAATGTGCCTCCTGGACTATCACCTTTTTTTCTCTTTGTTTTGTTTTGCGCTGCTGGGGTCATGAGCATTTTAGGCAAACACTCTGCTGCTGAGCTACACTCCTGCCCTTTCGCTTTACTTCAAGACAGGGTCTAGCTAAAATGCTGTTCTGCTTAACTGGGATTGCAGGGGTGTACCACCATTCCTGGCTGTTTCTTCCAAATTACTGAGATACAGCAAATTCTGTCCATTTCAATATATAAAGCTCAAACTTACACAATGGTTGTTTTTTTTTTTTTTTTGTACCGGGGATTGAACTCATGACCTCATGCTTGCCAGGCAGGTGCTGAAGCCACTGTGCTGAAGCCACTAAGCTAAATCCCCAGCCCTACACAATGTTAACAGTATCGCAAGCTAGGCATAGTGACCCATGCCTGTAGTCCCACCACCCAGGAGGCTGAGGCAAGAGGATTGCCACAAATTCAAGGCCAGCCTAAACTACATACCAAGATCCTGTCTCCAAAGTCTTTTTTGCATGGAAATCTATGGACGCAATAACCAATCTCCTACTCCCAAACTTTAAAGTGTTTCCAGATATTTCAGGCCTGTGTAATCTGAACTTCTGATCTCTGCCTCTCTCTTACTTTTTTGCATTATTTTTGTGGTACTGGGACTTGAATCCAGGGCCCCACCCACGCAAAGAGCTTTATCATTAAGCTATGCCCCTGAACACCCTCCTCCTCTTCCTCTTCCTCTGTCCCTTCCCCCCTCCTTTCCCTCCCCTTCCTCTTTCCCTCCTCCTCCTCCTCCTTCTTCTCCTTTTCTTTAGTGCAAAATAATTAGGTGCCATCCCTTTCCGGAGACATTGTGAAAGTAATTCCCTTTATTAAAAAAGACTCATTTATTTCTTATTTCTTCAATTTCTTTTTTTTCTTGCTACTAAGAGTTTTTCTTTTACATTTTCTTTGTCTCTTTTGCCTTCTCCTAATTCGCACCCCAGTAATGACCTAAATCACGCTGCTTCTAGGTTAAGCCCCTCTTTACCACATTTGCCATCTGTTGTCCTGGTTTCTCAAGTGCAAGATTTTATCCCCCAATAATTTTTCATTGAGCTAATCTTTGTACCATCTACAAAGTGCATTTTAGTTGATAAACCTTGCATGTCATTATTACAGCTTATTTTACTGTGACAGCAGAGGCTGACCTTTTGAGCTAATATCTAAATGTTGTAAAAATACCATATAAACTACCTGGCCCAGATCTTTTCAAATATAGTTATATTTCACACAGTAATTATCTTTCTCATGACTGGCCATTATGCAAATTATACAAAGTTTTTGTTGTTGTTATTATTGTTTGTTTTTTGTCTTTTTGAGACACACTGACTATACAATTCAGGCTGGCCTTGAGCTCTCTTTGTAGCCCAGACTGGTCTTGAACTCACAAAGATCCCCCTGCCTCAGCCTCCTGAGTGCTGGAATTACAAGTATGTACCACCATGCCCGGCTAACACAAAGGGTTTTTAAACACTATTTTGAGCTCTTCTCTTAGTATCTGATGAATATTTCCAATAGAATAATTTTTTTTCAGTGTCGAAGATTGAACCAAGGCCTTGTATGTGCCAGGAATGCACTCTACCTCTCAGCTACATCTCTAACCCTAATTTATTTTGAGATGTCTCACTAAACTGTCTAAGCAGGCAGCAAACTCATGATCTTCCTGCTTTGACCTCTGGAGTAGCTAGCATTGCAAGCATATGCCATTGGCTCAGGAAGGCTCTTCTTTTGTTATTAACCAATCTACAACATTATCTGCAGAATACTGCTTTCTTTTTTTTTTTTTTCTTCTTTTTTTTTTTTCTTTTTTTTTAGAATACCACTTTCTTGGGCTGGGGATTTAGCTCAGTGGCTTAAGTGCCTACCTGGCAAGCGCAAGGTCGTGAGTTCGATCCCCGGTACCAAAAAAAAAAAAGAATACCGCTTTCTTGTCACCTAAATCTGTACTCAGCTGAGTTTGGGGACACATGGTTTATAATCCCAGTGGTGGAGAGGCTGAGGCAGGAAGATCACTGCAAATTGAAGCCAATCTGGAATACATAGCAAGACTCTGTCTCAAAAATTTTTTTCAATTTATTTTCTATTTTTACTTTTTTCACTTTTGTTTCCTGGCCTCAAATTTATGATACTCTCCGATCAGCCTCTAGAGGACTAGGGTTAAAAACCTGCACCACCACATTTGGCTTCAAATTTAAAATAAATAAAATTGAGAGATGAAAACGTCCTAAAAGTGATGGTGATGATGGTTGTAGATGTAACCAGGAGATTTAAAAAAAACTGTACAGGTGTGTACACACACTGGGTGTCATGGTGCACTTGCCTGGGATCTAGCACTTGGGAGTCTAAGAGACAAGGAGAGGAGGCCAGGCTGGGCCACTTAAATTCAAGTCCAGCCTGGACTACAGAGGTATACTCTCTCACAAACACCAGAATAATCATAACATAGTTGTATTTGTGTGTGTGTGTGTGTGTGTGTGTGTGTGTGTGTGTGTTTGAGAAAAGGTCTCACTACGCAGTTCAGACTGGCCTTAAGCTCACTGGGTAGCCCAGGCTGCTCTGGAATTTGCAATGATCCTCCTGCCTCAGCCGCCCCAGTGCTGTATTACAGGGGTGCACCACCACACCCAGCTCATAGCTGTAGCTAGGTGCAGTAGAGCGCTCTTGTAATCCCAAGAGGTTGAGGCAGATTGCACGTTCGAGGCTACCTGGACAGTTTGTGAAACCGAATGTCATGGTTTATGTTGGTGGCCCCCAGGCCTCATGCATTTGCATTGTACATTTGTGACTGGTTCATTGTCTAGTGCTTGGATTCATGGTGTCAGTGCTACACCCTCCTAGGGGTGGAGCCAGGATGTGATGTAATGGCAGGAAGAAGGTGTGTCTCTCTCTGTTGCCGGTTTCCACTGCTGTTTGCAGCCACCGTGAACTGCGGCCTGCCATGCCACCCTGCCTTGGAGCCAACTGAGTATGGACTGTAACCTCCAAAAACTGTAAGAAATAAACCTTTCCTTTCCCAACTTTGGGCATCAGGTATCTTGTCTCAGCGACTAGTGAAAAGCAACTAAGACACCGAGTCTCAAATAAAAAAAAATTTAAAAATTTTTTGAGATAGAGCTGTAATATATAGTTCAAGCTGGCTTGAATTCAATATGTAGACCAAACTGGCCCTCAAACTTGTGGTGATCCTCTTACCGCAACCTTCTGAGTGCTGGGATCACAGGCATACACCACCACACCTGGCTTTCAAAATAAAATGTTTTGTCTGTTTGTTTGAGACAGTCTTGCTATGTAGCCCAGGCTGAACTTGAACTTGCTTTTGTAGCTCAGGCTGGCCTCAAACTCACAGCAATCCTCCTGCCTCAGCCTCTTGAATTCTGGGATTACAGGCGCACACCACCACACCCAGCTCAAAATAAGAATTTAAAAAGGCAAGGAGGAATACCTCAGTGGTGGGGAGTCTGCTGAGCATGCATAAGGACCTGGATTCAATTCTTAGAATCAAAAAAAGGAGAAAATTGCTTGTACAACTCAAATAAATACATATAAAATATACCACAGTAAATGTTTTAAAACTAAAGAAAAGAAAAAGAGTTAACATTAAAATTTTAGTTGACAGGCATGATGCCATGCACCTGTAATTTCAGCACTTGGGACACTGAGGCACAAAGATCGGTGTGAGTTCAAGGCTGTTTTGCATTAGATAGTGAGACCCTGTCTCAAAAAAAAAAAAAAAAAGTAAGAAAACTCTAGTTACTAAGTAGCCCAGGCTGACATCAAACTCACAGCACAGTGCTGGGATTACAGGCATGCACCACCATGCCGGGCTACTTAGCTACATTTTAAGTGTCCAGGAAACACATATGGTTAGTGCCATTGCAAGTACATAAAATTGTTTTTCTCACTTTCATGTTATTAAAAATACATGGTAGGGTATATGGGTATAAACCCAGCACTCAGGATGAGGCAGGAGGATCCCAAATTCAAATCTAGCCTGAACAATTTAGAAAAGACCCTGTCTCAAAATTTAAAAAACAAACAAACAAAAAAAAAAAATAGAAGGGATGGAAGGCAGCTCATTCTGAAGGCTCTGGGTTAAATCCCCAGTACTACAAACATAAACAAACGGGCTGGAGACACAACTCAGGGGCATAGTGCCTGCCTGTCAAGTACAAGGTCCTAAATTTGATTCCCAACATGAAAACAAAAACAAAAAACAATTTCCTAGGTTGGGAATGTAGCTATGTAGAGTATTTCTCCAGCATGTGAAAGGGTCTGGGGAGGATTCCTAGTGTCACATACAGAAAAAATTTTCTTTTTCTTTTCTTTTGTGTTTTTATTTTTGTTTTTGTTTTCTAAACAGTGTCTCGCTATGCAGTTTAGGATGGCCCTAAGCTCACTTGGTAGCCCAGGCTGGTCTTGAATTTGCAAGGATC
>PVJX010001838.1:96177-127080 GCA_004027295.1 Dolichotis patagonum
AAAAAAAAAAAAAAAAAAAAAAAAAATCTGCAGCAGGAGGATTTATGCAAGTTTGAGGCCAGCCTGGGATGCACAGTGGGCTGCAGGCCAGCCTGAACTGGGTGTAAGCCCTGTCTGAATAAACCAAAACAAAACAAAACCAACTTAAAACAACAGTACAAGGGCCGGGGATTTAGCTCAGTGGCATAAGCACCTGCCTTGCAAACGCCAGGTCGTGAGTTTGATCCCCAGTAGGGAAAAAAAAAAACAGTACAACAACCAAAATAAAAAATATGCAAAAATGTGGTGTCCTTGTGGGGCTTGTTAGCACACACCTATAATCCCAGTACTTGAGAGACTGTGGCAGGGGCACTGAGTTCAAGGCCAGTTTTGGGTACATAGTGAGGCAATTATATAATATCTTTTATCAGGTACTGGAATTTGAACTCTGGGACTTTGCCCTGAGTTATATCCTTAGCCCTTTTAAAATTTTGATTTTGAGCAAGTTCTCATTAACTTGCCCATGCGGGGCTTGAACCTGTGATCTTCTAGCCTCAGTCTCCCAGAGTGCCAGGGTTATAGGCATGTGCTACCATACCTGGTTTGATAATAAATATTTTTAAAATTCAAGACAAGTAGCAATGAAAGCAATTTCAATGAAAATTAAAAGGTCCTATATTTGTCTTGTCTGTCTTTTCTTTTTCTTTTTTTTTATTCTAAAGAGAATAAGACCAAGCAAAATGAAACAGAACAAAGCCAATCAAAACAAATCAGTGTAAGTCACATAGGAGTTCAGAACATTAGGAGCTCAACAATGGTTACCATCACACCTCTTGTTGTCTTCAAAATAGCTGCAGATAGCTTCAGACAGTAAAAATCAAACAGAATAGAACAGAATAGAACCTATAAAAACAAAGCAATGAACTCAGTAAAGAACTTCAAAACAAGACAACAGTAAATCCAAAATGCCTACCACAATATATCTTGCTATCTTTGAAATAGCTGCTTATGCCATCAGACATGACAAAATCAAACAAAACAAAACAGAATAAAACCCAACCCAACAAAACATGAAAATGATACAGGACTTCAAAACTAGACAATAGGGAATCAACAGTGGCCACCACCCTCAGAAGGAGAGCCCCCTGGATGCCACACTGCATACTGCTACCCTCTGAATAGACGACCAGACCACCAGCCTTAGACCCACACAGTCAGTGGAACACCAAACACCACAAGCCCCAAACTGCATTCCCCTCAGTAGCTATCATGGCAGCCTGTGTTTCTCTGGATCAGCCTGTCCCTTACGGGGTGGGTCGTCTTGTTTCCCAGCCCACACATTGCCAGGGGCTGGGGTGGAGCTGTCCCCCTGGTGATGGCTGTAGCCCGCTCATAACACTGGTTCACAGGGAGGGCTTTTTCTCTTTTCTTTTCTTTTCTTTTCTTTTCTTTTCTTTTCTTTCCTTTCCTTTCCTTTCCTTTTCTTTTCTTTTCTTTTCTTTTCTTTTCTTTTCTTTTCTTTTCTTTTCTTTTCTTTTCTGAGACAGGGTCTCACTGTGTAGCTCAGGCTGGCCTAGAACTCACTCTGTAGTCCAGGCTGGTCTCAATTTGTGGGGACCCTCCTGCCTCAGTCTTCTGAGTGCTGGAATCACAGGTGTGTGCCACCATGACTGACTCAGTATTTTCAACTATGAAATAGGTGTTCAAAAAGAAGAGAGCCCTGAAGTTAAGGTGAGAATTGGGCATTGCTGGTAGGAGTATAAAGAGGTGGGTCCTTTTTGAAAGTTAGTTTAGAAAGAAGTGCAAAGGCTTTAAAATTGGTCATTCTCTTTGATTTAGCAGTTTTACCTCTAGTAATTAACCCGAGAAAAAATAATTTAATAACTTTAGATGTAAGTAAGAATTTATCTGGGAGTTTTTTTTTTCACATAGTGAGGATTGAATCCAGGTCCTGCTAGGCCAGCTCTCTACCACTCAGAAGGCTGAGGCAGGAAGATCACTTCAAGTTCAAGGTCAGCCTGGGCTACAGAGTGAGACACTGTCTCAAAAAAATTTTAAAGCCCAGAAAGAAAGAAAGAAAGAAAGAAAGAAAGAAAGAAAGAAAGAAAGAAAGAAAGAAAAGGAAACAGCCTCTGCAGTACAAGTTTGGGCCAAGTAAAAATAGGAATATAAATATACCGTACAGAAAGTGGACCACCGTGAAAGAGAACATAGTGGCCAACACTACTGAATTTAAAAATGGTGAAGAGAGTGGATTTAGTGTTCTGTGCATTCTACTAGCTTTTTTTTTTTTTTTTTTTTTGTACTGGGGATCGAACTCACGACCTCGTGCTTGCCAGGCAGGCGCTTAAGCCACTGAGCTAAATCCCTGGCCCATTCTACTAGTTTTTGTGTGGTTTGATTTTGAGACAAGGTCTCGCTAGGTGGTACAGGCTGACCTTGAACTGACTATATAGCATAAAGTAGCCTCAAACTCATGGTGATCCTTCTGCATCAGCCTCCAGAGTGTTGGGATCATAGGTGTGTGTCACTACACTGGCTTTATTAATCTTTTGTTTTCAAGGTAAATGAAGGCTGGGCGTGGTGGCATATGCCTGTAATCCCAGCACTCAGGAGGCTGAGGCAGGAGGATTGTCACAAATTTGAGACCAGCCTGGGCTACAAAGTGATCTTAAGGCCAGCCTGAACTGCATAGCAAGACCCTGTCTCAAAAAAAAAAAAAAAGTAAATGAAAAGAAAAAAAAAAAAAGAGAGAGCAGACAGCTATTCTGGACAAGCAGAAAGCAGGGAGTAGTTAGAAGGGAATACTCATCTCTGTTAATCTTTCTTTGCACCAGGGATCAAACTCATGACCTTGTGCTTGCCAGGCAGGTACTTATACCACTGGGCTATATCCTTGGCACCTCTGTTAATCTTAATTCAAAAATTTTTTTAATTTTAAAGAGTATAGGGCCGGGGATTTAGCTCAGTGGCTTAAGCGCCTGCCTGGCAAGTGCGAGGTCGTGAGTTTGATCCCCGGTACCAAAAAAAAAATAAAAATAAAAATAAAAAAACAAAGAGTATGAAACCACACCAAACAAACAGAATAAAGCTAATCAGAAAAGAACAATGAAAGTGATACAAGACTTCAAAACACAATAGGACATCAACAATGGATACCATGATGTCTCCTGTTTTCTTCAAAATAACTGTCCATGTCAGACACAATAAAATCAAAACAAAACAGAACAACGGCTGGGGATTTAGCTCAGTGGCATAAGTGCCTGCCTGGCAAGCACAAGGTCCCGAGTTCGAGTCCCAGTCTCCCTCCCCCCAAAAAACTAAAACAGAACAAAACCAATCAAAACAAAAGAATGAAAGTGTTACAAGACTTCAAAACAAGATAATAGGAAATGTACAATGGCTGCCGTAATACATTCTGTTATCTTCACAATAGCTGCCCATACCATCAGACACAGTATCAAATATATTTTCAACTTTAGTCTTATTGGAGAAGTTTGGTATGTGAGTGAATGTGCAAACTGCTGTCTATGAGTGCTACCAGTAAGGAGGAGGAGCAGGACCTTTTTTCTCACTGATCTGCAGAGGGTTAACCTCCCAGCTAAAAGGACTGGATTACTCCAGAACATGAGAGGCTTAGAGGGCAAGAGCGCATCCAGGAAAACAAGAACTGGAGAGCACTTTCAAGAGGAAACCGGGATTGTAAGTTTATGTCCCAATACGTATTTATAGCCCCTTATTTCTGACCTAGGCCTTGTTTTGTCGTTGTTTGTGTGTTTTGTTTTGTTGGTTTTATTTGGAAACAGGGTCTCACTATGCAGTTTAGGCTGACTTTGGGCTCACTGTGTAGCAAATTCGGCTGGCCTCAAATTTGCAGGGATCCTCCTGCCTCAGCCTCTGAAATGCTGGGATTACAGACGCACTCACCATGCCCAGTGACGGTGGACACGCTTCCCTAAAGTTTCTCACATCTATGACTATTGCTCTTATGGCCAAAAGTGCATGGTTGTGAACATTTTTCGCAGAATTACAAAAGTTTATCTTCCTTTCTTTCTTAGGGTACTAGGGATTGAAATCATGATCTTGTACTTGCCAGGCAGGTGCTTATGCCACTGAGCTAAATGCCCAACCCCCTACCTCTCCTTTCTTTTCTTTCTTTCTTTCTTTCTTTCTTTCTTTCTTTTTCCTTCCTTCCTTTCTTGCTTCATTTCTTCCTTTCATTTCCTTTTTCTTTTTCTGTGTTGAGGATTGAAGTCACTTTGCTTTGAGTTTTTAAGGCTTTCCCTTGTTATAATTATAAATGTACTTATTTCCCCTCTAGTTACTCACTTCCGAAGACCAAGGACTGTTTTTCTTCTCTTTGAAGCAAGGGTGCTTAATTGGCACATCGTAGTATTTGTCGAATTATGCCAAGGCTTAAGTTTATCCTGTTGTCTTTGCTACTGGTTACAAACTCCAAATTCTGAACAGTCAGACTAAAGTTTTCACTGTGTTTGGCACAACAAACAATAAGATTTTAAAAAAAAAATTAAGTTCAATCAAAATTCCTGGGTTAAAAATAAAATTCCAGAATTTCCTATCATTCCTTTTCTGAGCATTCACATAACCAACTCTCTTTTCCTTCCACATCTTTTTGTTCCAAAACTTTTTGTTCAGTTCTTTTTGTTTTTTCCTCTGAGGTTTCAGTAATGAAGATTGAATTCAGGACCTGCACACTGAGCTACATTGTTGCTCTTTCTTTCTTTTTTCTTTTTCTTAAGTTTTTATTTTCGAAATAGTGTCTTGCTAAATTGCTGAGTTGCTCTGGGTGGGCTCCCATTTCTGACCTCCTACCTCAGCCTCTGACTCTCAGGATTCCACCACCATCACCACACCACCATCACCACTCGGAGCTCCTTTCTCAGTTCTTTCACTGCATTTCCTTCTACCTTTCATATAAAACGCGCTCCTCCTGAGCTCCCTCCAGCTCCTCCGTAAAACCATTGTCTTCAAGGTTAGATTCACAAATGTCCCCTCCTTCTTCCAAGTCTTCAACGTACAGGAGCCCAGCTGGAGTTTCCCTTCTGGGATTCAACTGTTTACCATGCCTGATAGAGGTAATTCATTCATGCAGTCAGAAGATTTGAATTTCCAATTCATTTTAACTTTGAAATAATTAATGCCCTACTTTGTTACATACCTATTTTGTTACATAGGTCCAATGAATCAATGAGTTCTTTTTAAATTTTTTTTTTAGTTTATTTCTGTTTTGTTTTTTACTTGTTTTTGGTATTTTTGAGACAGGATCTCACTATGTAGTTCAGGTTGGCCTTGAACTCACTGCCCAGGCTGTCCTTGAACTCACGGTGATCCTCCTGCCTCAGCCTCCCAAGTGCCAGGATTATAGGCATGTGCTTATTGGGAACTTTTAAACAGGAAATGCTACAATTGGGTTACTTTACAAAAGTAATCATTTTGGATTTTTTAGGGACAATGATGGAGTATGAGAAAATGGGGAAAACATTGTAGTAGTTGAGGAAAGACACACAGGCTGCTTCAGTGACAGGAGGGGAGATGGGTAGATTAATTTTTCAGGAAGGACTGAGAGGGCAAGGGATGGCAGTGAGGGAGAAATCAAGGCTTCAGGACTGCTAGGATACTTATGTCACTTACAGGTATAAGAAAAGACTAGGAAAAGAGAGTTCCTCTGTGCATGAGAGTTGGAGAGATCTAGCAACCATCAAATGGAGCTGTTTAGAGATAGGAGTTGCACAGACCTGAAGGTCAAAGCTGGACAAATAAATTTGGAAGCAACAGACAACTCGTATGCAGTATTTACAGACAAGTGACTGTATACTATCATCCATGGAACAAAATGTTGACCAAGCAGGAGGCAGTTTTACAGACAGAATTTCCTGCCCAGCGCAGTTAGAACACAACTGTAGTCCCAGCACTCTGCCCGGCTGAGGCAGGAGGGTCAGAGATTCCAGCCCACCCTGGACAATTTAGCAGTTTAGCAAAGCCCTGTCTCAAAATAAAAAATATAGGGCTGGGGATTTAGCTCAGTGGCATAAGCGCCTGCCTGGCAAGTGCAAGGTCATGAGTTCGATCCCCAGTACCGCAAAAAAATAAAAAATAAAAAATAAAAAATAAATAAATAAATAGCTGGGAATGCAAAGGTCCTAGGTGTTATCCCCAGGGTTACCAAAACAAGATAGAATTTCCAGATTATTCAAGCCCAGAGTGGACTATGATTATTCCAAAGCTCCCACATTGACATAAACATCTAGCCATTTGCAGGGGCTAACTTAATTCTCAGTCCCATTTCTAGCCGGAATCTGATTGGCTCAGTGTGAGTCAGTTGTCTACCCCAGCTCCTATGAGCCTTGGATCACAGGGCATGAACCGGTCTCTCGGGAGTCAGTCCTCACGCACTCAGTGGCAAGGGGGTCACATATGGGGGGAATCTGGGTCCACAGCTCATGAAGGTGAACACTGAAGTTGAAGACAAAGGAGGTAGACAGGAGAAATGTTTATTTAAGAGAAAGAAATAGCCCCCAGTAGTCGAGGGGAGACCCGAAAGTGGGTTGCCAAGGGGACTCATTGTCTAGGAGTTTTTACACCAAAAACCATCAAGGCTCAAACCAGTCTGAGTCAAACTAAGGCCAGCCTATGGGACTAAAACAAGCTTGCTTAAAGTAGACATCTGTAAGGAGATGGCACACACAGAGAGCGTCTGCAGGTGGTTCTTGGCTGCTGTCCTGTTCAAGTGGTTCATTCAAAGAACAAAGTGAGAAGGAAAGAATATTTTCCACATAAGGAGGAGCAGGAGATGTCACAGTGGCCCTCTGCCACCTTGCTTGTCACCTGACTTGTTACGCACTGGACTTATTAACTCCATACCTCAGGCTCCTGCTCATCTGGCCAAGGCCTGGTCTTCCTAATTATCTAGGGCCCCGTGCCCTGCTAGCTGCCTGCTATCTTCTGCCTGGCTTGTCTTTCTGTAATAATCAGAGGCCCATTTCTTTTTTTTTTTTGGTACCAGGGATCGAACTCACGACCTCACGCTTGCCAGGCAGGCGCTTAAGCCACTGAGCTAAATCCCCGGCCCAGAGGCCCATTTCTTAGAGAAAGAAGTGGCCATTGGCTCCAGGCTAATTGGACCAAAGTTATTCTCTGTCTCTGTCTCTCTCTCTCTCCCTCTCTCTCTTCATAATACTGGAGATTGAGCCCATAATGTCTGATATACTAAGCAAATATTCCACCTCTGAGCTACATCCCTGCCCAACACTTAATTGATCCAAAATTGTATCTATTAATCATTTGGACAGATTTGATGTTTTAATTGTATCTTTTGTAGTACTGAGGACTGAATCCAGGGCCATCACACTGAGCTATGTCCCCACCCTTATTTTTCATTTGAGAAAGGCTCTCATTAAGTCACTAAATTGACTAGACTGGGCTTGAGCTTTTAACCCTCCTGCCTCAGCCTCCTAGACTAATGGGATCACAGGTGTGAGCACTATGCCCACTGATTTTTCTCTTTGAATAAATAGCATCATTAATAGTCAATGCATAGTCTTACTTACTTTTTTTTTTTGCTTTTTTGTTTGTTTGTTTTTTGGTCTTTCTGAGACAGGGTCTCACTTTGCAACCCAGGCTGGTCTCTAATTTGCAAGGATCCTCCTGCCTCAGCCTTCCAAGTGTTGGGATTACAGGCGCGTACCACCATGCCTGGTTTGTGTTGTTCATTGAGACAGACAGGGTGTCACTCTGTCTCAGTCTGTTCCAGACTGAGCCCTAACTCATTATGTAGCCCAGGCTCGCCTCAAACTCTTGACGATCTTGCTACATCAGCCTCTTAAGTGCTGGAATTACAACCCTGCTCCATGCCCGGCTGTCATATTCTTACTCTTAAGAGTTGTCCACAAATATATAACACATCCTATACCATCCAAAACTGCTAACAAACTCCTTCTACAATTTAAATACAGCCTGCAGAAGTTGTCCTGAAGTTACATCTAATTGATTGAACTTTTCCTTTATTTTGTGTCCTCTAGCAGCTCTAACGATGTAAGAATTAGGACAATGGCACGTCTGCTGGACCATACGTCAGGTGACCTGCCAGTTAGAGACACGGACTCAATACCTCAGTGCAAAGGTAAATCCATTTTGCAAATGGGATGGGGGCCAGGAGATGGGGTGGGGAGAGGGGGGACAATGGGAAGTAAAAAGAATTGACATGTGTTCTACACATGGACCAACTCCCTACGATAACTGTAATCACTGCAAACATGAACTGATAAATAAAAGATGAAAAAAGAAAAATAAATCTAGACCCTGGCAGCCTTTGGGAATTAAAGAGCTCTGCCAGTGTGGGGCGCCTTGCTGGCATCACAGCGACTGCCTTGCTTTGAGCTCTTTTCTTCAATCTTTTAAACATTTTATTCATAAACTCTCTTTTGCAGGGAGGGTGCTAGGACTGAACCCTGGCCTGTTGCACTGAGCTTCATTCCCAGTCTTCTTAGATCACTTCACATTTTAAGACAGGGTCTTACCAATTCACTAAGTTGCCCAGGCTGGGCTCAAACTTTCAGTCCTCCTGCCTCAGCCTCCCCAAGTGCTGGGATTACAGGCGTGCACCACTACAGCCAGCTCCAAGGTCTTCTTCTTCTTCTTTTTTTTTTTTTTTTTTTGGTGCTGGGGATTGAACTCACAACCTTGCGCTTGCCAGACAGGCACTTAGGATGCAGAGCTAAATCCCCAACCCCTGTTCTGCCATGTAAATTTAGGAGGTAAAGCCAACTATTAGGACCACAGACACTGCAAAACATAAAAAATAAAAAAACACACACAAAAAAGTAAGAACAAACTGGGCGGCTGAGGATGCAGCTCAGGGACAGGTGCCTGCCTCACTGGCATGAGGTGCTGGGTTCAGTCGGAAGTACTGGAAACAGAAACAAACCCAGCAGACTTCACTCCTCTGTCTGTGTCATTAGTCCTTCAGTCCCAGGAAGCAGAGACAGCAGTGTAAGACGAAGGCCTCAGCCTCACAAGAGCTACTCCGCACTGCTTGTAACTCTGTTCCTAGTCTCCGTCAAGCCTAATCATAGCTACTGATGGTTCTATTTCCATTTCATAATTGTTTAAAAGAATAGGACACCTTGTGCACTGCGTATGCAGCCCTTCTGGAAAAGCTTGGTGTTGTGTGGTTACAGTTCAAGACACAACTCTACTTCTGCACATAAAATTTACAGAAATTGTTGCATACAGGTACCAGGAGACATTTATCAGAATATTGTTTTAAAAAACATCTTCACCACTCTACTTTATTTATTTATTTATTTAGTACCAGGGATTGAACTCATGACTGCACATTTGCCAGTCAGGCACTTATGCCGCTGAGCTAAATCCCCAGCCCCATTTATCAGAATATTGACAGCATTTTATTCAAAAGAATGAAAACTAGGACCTGGCACAGTGGGTGTGTGCTTGTGATGCCAGCTACTAAGGGGAGGTTGAGTGGTAGCATTTGGAGTTTGGGGTCATCCTGAGCTATATAGTGAGAACCTGTCTCAAAAACAAAACAATTCAAGCACTCTGGGCGGCTGAGGCAGGAGGATTCCAAAGTTAAGGCCAATCTTGGCACTTTAGTGAAACCCTGTCAGTTGACAAGAATCGGAGGAGCTGGAACCATCATACGCTGCTAGTAGGAGTAGAAAATGGTAAAATCACTTTATAAAACAGTTTAGTGGTGTTTGAAAAGTTAAATATATACTTGCCCATGACTCAACTATTTTACCCAAAAGAAATGAAAACATACATTTATACAAAGAACTTGTACAGATGTTTTTACCAGCTCTGTTTGTGTTAGCCCCAAACTGGAGATAACCCAATGTCCATCAACAGAGAATGGATAAATTATGGTACAATTTAGATTGTATGAAGATGATTCAGAAATTAACAGAACTATCGATACATAAAATATCACGGCTGATCCCAGTGCTTTGAGGCTGAGGCAGAAGGATGGCCTGCTTGAGTGCAGTTTAGACAGTTTAGTTACCGAGCAAGACCCTGTCATAAAATTAAAACACAGCTGGGTGTGGTGTAATCCCAGCACTTGGGAGGCTGAGGCAGGTGGATCAGTGCAAGTTCAAGGCCAGCCTGAATTGTATAGTGAGACCCTGTCTCAAAAAGACAACACAACAAAACAAAACAAACAAAGGAAGACTGTATATGGCTCACTGCAAAGCTATGGGTCAGTCTCCATTATGGCAAAAGAAGAAAAAGCAAAACAACAGCAATTAAAAAAAAACAGAACACAGTGGAATCTCAAGATAATTAAACTGAGTAAAAGGAGATGACACCAAATTGAGCTCAGTGAGGGCCACCTATAATCCTAGCACCCTGGGGGTTTGGAGCAGGAGGATCGGAAGTTCTAGGGCCCCCCCCCCAAAAAAAAGGAAAGAAAAAGAAAGTTCTAGCCTAACCTGGATGATTTAGTAGCACCTGTCTCAAAGTAAAAATAAAAAGGCACCCAGTGTGGTAGCACATGCTTATAATCCTAGCACTTGGGATGCTGAAGCAGGAAGATCACCACAAGTTCAAGGGCAGCCTGCACTGCACAGTGAGACCCTGCCCGAAAAGAAAAGAAAAGAAAAGAAAAAGGGTGTAGTTGAGTGATGGAGCATCCACAGGTTCAGTCCCCAGGAGAGAGGTGGGTGGAGGGTCACAACAGAAACGGATACTGTACATAACAGATAACTTGATATATTTGGTGTGATTTTAAACATACAGTGCGTGTTTATACATTTTAAATTTTTATTACGGTAAAAAGCGCAGCTCCCCTCAAAATACTCCCCAACTTTGCGCACACTCCTCCCGCGGCACTTGGCATTTTCTGAAGCAGTGCTAAAGTCCTCCTCTGTGAGTGCCTGTCATGGCTGCCTCGACGTGCTGGACTGAAGGACATCACAGCAGTTCTGACAAACAAAAACGCTGCGGTGCGGCTTCCTCCACCTCGTTCACTGGCTCCGGCGGGCGCAGCTTCCAGCTCTCGGTCAAAGTCAAAGTGATCATGAAGGGTAAGGGATTCGAGCTGATTCAGAACATCCAGGCAGCTGCCATGGCCCGATTCAAGACAACACTCACGAGAGAGCGTCCAGAACTGCTTCAGAAAGAGGCCAAGACCGTGCCGTAAGGACATCCGAAGCCAGGAGAGTAATCTGCGAGGGATTAAGGCAATATGTCTTGTACTACAATAATTTTGTTTTTATTTTTCTTGAGACAGAGTCTTGCTATATAGTTCAGGCTGGCTTGAACTTGGACAATCCTCCTGCCTCAGCCTCCCAAGTGCTGGGATTACAGGCATGTGCCACCATGCCTGACTGTAATAAATTTTTAAACAATTAAACAGTCACCATATTTTGTGATCATATAGTATACACAGAATTTTGTTCAAAAAGTCTATAAAAATGAAACGTAATCTATAATGATCTAAAATGTATCTGTTGGTATGCCCAGAAACAAAAATGGTAGTTGGACTTGGTGTGTAGAGAAAAAGAATGGATCGCTGGGGATTTAGCTCAGTGGCTGTAAGCGCCTGCCTGGCAAGTGTGAGGTTGTGAGTTCAATCCTTGGTACAAAAAAAAAAAAAAAAAGAAAGAAAGAAAGAAAAGGAATGGATCACAAAACAGCACAAGGAGACATGGGGTAAGAATATGTTCTTAATTGTGATGATAATTTCACAGGTGTAGATGTAAGTCAAAGATAATCAAAATTTCCACTTTAATTGTGTTTTTAATTGTGCAGTATGTATATTGCATGCCAATTTTATCCCCAAACACTTGTAATTTCCAAACGTCAGAGAAGTGGCAGAGGTGGCAGTCGTAGCCAAGCTGGTTACGGTGCAGATGCTGCAGCCCATTTCCTCCTCACGGGCAGGGCTCTTTGGTGCTCTGGGCTTTCCAGTGACCGAGGAACACTCGGACCACAGAGGTGCACTCTAGCTCCCTCCAGGAAGCAGCTTGGGAATATTTCCTCCAAACTCCAGGGAGACAGCTCCTGGTGACCAAAAAGCGTTTTTCTGTTTTTGCTCCTCGGAGTTTGAAGACAGTCATCGGCACAATCCTTGTCTAGATCCAAATTATATAAAATAGAAAAACGGGAAGAAAAAGTTGAAGTAGGAAAGAGCCCCACTCACAATATTTTCTTAGGAGATTGCGATTCACAAGGGAAGGTCGAGTCATGCCTCATACTGAAAGGATGTGGGTAGGAGGTCTCCAGAGGTCCATTAGCCATCACTGCCCACATCTGTGGTCTCAACTTGGATTCATGCTCTCAGGACAGGATGTGATGAGGCCTGATGGGTTAAAAAAGGTACATGGAACCAGAGGTAGTGGCGCATGCCTGTAATCCTGGGGCTCAGAAGGCTGAGGAAGGAGGATCGCCAAATCTTTCTTTCTTTCTTTCTTTCTTTCTTTCTTTCTTTCTTTCTTTCTTTCTTTCTTTCTTTCTTTCTTTCTCTCTCTCTCTCTCTCTCTTTCTTTCTTTCTTTCTTTCTTTCTTTCTTTCTTTCTTTCTTTCTTTCTGTACCAGGAATCAAAGTCAGGACCTCATGCTTACTAGGCAGGTGCTTGTGCTGCTGAGCTATATCCCTGGCCCAGATTGTCAACATTTCAGGCCAGCTTGAACTACAAATTGTCTCATAAAAACAAAAAGCAAAAATATTGCATGTAAAAATATTCTCCAGTTACCCTTTCCCGGGTCTTTAGGTAAGAATGTAAACTCCCAGCCAGTCTTGGGCCGGATGAACCGAGAGGAACTGGAGGACAGTCTCTTTCGACTACATGAAGAGCACGTGTTGGTAAAAGATCTGTTTTGGAAGCAACAGGAGGAGGTTAAAAGGTATCAGCATTCTCCTAAATTTCTGAAACCTAACAGGTATGGAAGTGCGTGCCTGTAACCCCCAGACTGGGAGGCTGAGGTAGGAGAATTGCAAATTTGAGCCCAACCTGAGCAATTTAGACACTTAGTGAGACTGTCTCAAAATAAAAAATAAAAAGGCCTGCAGATGCAGCTTAGGGTAAGTTGGGAGGCTGAGGCAGGAAGATGGCAGAGAGGTCCAGGGCAGCCTGGGCTACATACATAGTGAGTTCAAGGCCAGCCTGAATAAGGGTGAGACCCGGTCTCACAAAGAAAAGAAAAGCTTTTACACAAATACATGGCTTTTACGGGTGTGTGATCATTAAAACAGAACGGACAAGAGGGTACACCATGACGTGCCCTCGGTTTAAAGCTACCGTGTGTCTGGGGACAGAAAATTGATTTTTTAAAAGTGTAAATAATAGGCAACAATAGATCCATTCATATCCTAGATCAGCCCATGATTAAGTGTCACCAAATAGCTGGCGAGGGGCTGTCGTACAGGAGAAAGACGCTCCTGTTCTGTTTTGCTGCAGGCTGAGGACCCGCTTGATGCGCCTGAGGGCGGCAGCCGCCGGCGGGGACCTGCGGGTGGCAGCAGCTGCGCGGAAGCGGGAACCCGCGGGGCGGCCCCCCACGCACCAGCGCCCCCCGGGGCCCGGGCTGCCCGCGCCGGCCCAGCGCGCGCGTCCCCCCGCTCCAGGCCGCGCTCCGCCTCGGGGCCCTGCGGGACGCAGACGGCTGCACAGCGCCGGCACGAGGGTGCCCGCGAGACCCACGCAGGGTGAGCCTGGGACCCACTGAGACCCACGCAGGGGGAGCCCGGGACCCGCCGAGAGACCCGTGCAGGGGAGCCCGGGACCCGCGGGGAGGAGCGCCTTTGTTTTCTGCTTCACTCCATCCACTGCCCTACTTTGCTCTTTTGTTCTCCTCTCTCCGGGCTCCCGTAAATCACGTTTTCTTACCTGGGATGTCAGGTTCAAAATTCTTGATTCAGGGACAGGGATGTAGTCCAGTTGTGGGCACTTGCCTGGCATGCACGAGGCCCTGGGTCACACACACACACACACACACACACACACACACACAGGCTCACCCCTACCTCAGCTCACCATGCAGCTCTTCTGAGGGCAAATCAAACAGGACACGGGAACTTGTCAGTTTTGCAATAGTCTAGAAAAGAGTGACAAAGAAAACCTCGTGGTCCCACTCACTTCTGAGGGAGAGTGGATTTCCTTCAAAACCACGACGAAATCTAAGGCCCTTCTGCCAGGAAAGCTCGTGGACAAGCTGCATGACTTTAGGGGTCCAGGGGGCTCCATAGCCCATTGCTGAGTTTCAGGCCTGGTGCTGTCTTTCCTCTGTGTGCCCAGTGTGGAGTCTGAGGCCTGATTGCTTGGGCTGTGAAAACCAAACGGAATCTCCAGAGAAAAGGCATCCCATTCCCATGGGCCTGAGTCAAAGAGCTCAGGCGAAGGAAATCACACCCAGCATTTTATTTATATATTCTAATTTTGTTAACAAGCATTCATTCTAATATGATTCTGTACTTTCAATCCCCTACTTCTGACAACCAAACATTTGCAAAAACACCTGAAAGTAGAAAGATAGAGTGAGTTCAAATTTCGGTTCCAACAGTTCGGCGTTGAGCTGACACTGCACCAGCCACTGGAGATTAAGATTTGTTAGGTTAGACGCGTAGTCTCTGCTCTGGACGATCGCGCACTTTTCTTCTTTCCGTTTATGCCCATGCGCTTGTTGCTGTGGTCTTGCTGACTGTCAAACTCTTAGTTGCAAGAGTGTAGAGACCCTCTCTCTGGGGCCAGGTGTGCCTTCTGAGTTTTCCTGGGGCTCAAGGCTCCCCGCATCCAGTTTGGCAGCTGGTATTCTGCAGTGTTGTTCCCACAGTTTGCATCTTCTGACTAAATTTTTAGGTCCAAGGGATCCGCCGAGCTACACAGCCCCTCCCAGGTTCAAGGAGCAGGCGACCCTGGAGAAACCCAGAGGCGAAACAGCCTGCGAACCCAGGGAACTGTGAGTCACTTGTCCCAGGCGGTTACCCCGGCAGCTTTAGTTGGAAAGACATCAATGGTTCAGGGAGTAAGCGGTGCCGGTGCTTTCCAGCCTCATCAGAGAAGATGGAAAGGAACTCTCTGCTGCAGTTTAGTGCTTAAAATGCAAAACAATCCCCCTCTGTCCTCCAAGGAAAGGAAAATCAAAGTCTTTTCCTCCTCCGACAGAATTACCCTTTCCCAAGGGGAGGAGTAGAAGGGAGGGCAGGGGATGGGGGGAAGGGATCAAGTTTTATCAGGTACAGGAACAAATTCTCTAAGATGAATGCGATTATTACGTATACCTAAAATGTACCAATAAGATCTGATTAACAAGTATTTCCCATTACCTTTGTATTTTTATCCGCTACACCGTAATTCATTTACATATCCATTTGTCACTTGGAGGCTATATTTTGTAAGCTTACCCTCTACACACAGAGATTACTGGCTCCTCTAATTTATAAATGTGAGGAGTCCAATTCCAAGCCCCTGTTCTGAGTAAACACATTTTGTTTGTTTTTGTTTGTTTGTTTTAGCGGTACCGGGGATCGAACTCAAGACCGCGCACTTGCAAGGCAGGCACTTTTGCCACTGAGCTAAATCCCTGGGCCTAAAGCCCCTGTTCTGATTCTTTTTGTGTCTCATGTTTACAATATCACAGTGTACTTTCTCTCAGCAAAGTTATAATCATGGCTAAATCCCTTCGTCTGTGTGTACCTAACAGTGCCCACATTATGGCCAATGACAACATGCCAGTGGAAGAAGCACCAGCGTCTCCTGAGAAAATGCTGTCCAGAGATGAACATCCTGAACAGACAAGCTCGCTGGAGGGCGCTCAGAAGGCTGCAGAGCTGCGGTAAGGCTGTGCAGTCCAAGCCTCAGCCTCGATGAACTGAAAACAAGAGGGGATTCTCACCAGGCACTGTAGTGTTTGCAGTCCCAGCATTCCAGAGGGTGAGGCTGGAGAATGGAGAGTGGGAGGCCAGCCTGGGCTACCTGGAAAGACCCTGCCTCACATGGAAGGGAGACAGAGAAAGAGAGAAGGAGAGACAGAGACAGACAGAGACAGATTAAGAGATCGAGAGACTGAGATTGACATTCTTACACTTGTCTTTCTTCCATTTTGTACGAAAAGATAATGTTTAGGACTGAATTGAATCTGAGAAGTAGAACTGGAATCCCTAGTAAGAAATCGATTAACTAGAAACAGATTTGCTGCTTTACTTTATAGAAAGAAAATTATTTCAGTCGGTGAATGCCTTCTGTGTCCGTTGGTCCTGAGAGGTCTTTTTTTAAGAGTTTATTTTTTAGAGTAGTTTTAGTTTCAGAGCAAAATCGAGCAGGAAATTGGGTTTCCACACAGCGCCGTTTCCACTCACGCCCCGCCTTCCTGCTAGCGAGGTAAGGTGAAACCCGCACCAGCCCTCCCTCGTACAACTCAGAGGCTGTGGTTTGCATCAGGTGTTAGACCTTGTATGAGTTTGGACAAATGTCACGTGCATTCACCACTACAGGATCACGTAAAGTATATTTATTACCCTGAAAATCTTCTGTGCTTTAGCAATTCACAGTTCCTTCTTTTGTCCCCTGACAACCATTGATCTGTTGCTGTCTGCATGTTTTGCCTCTTTCTAGAATACAGGTATGTATTCTAGAAATACATGGCCTTGAAGGTTAGCTTCTTTCACTTAGTGTTATGCTTTTAAGATTCCTGCAGATCTTTTCACAGTTTGATAGCTTTTCTTAAGGTGCTAAATAATATTCCACTGTCTGAATGTACTAGAACTGAACTATCCATTCGCCTATTGAGAGCTTTCTTAGAGCCAGTTTTTTTCCCCCCCTGGGGGGTGGACTCAAACTCAGGACCTTGTGCTTGCCAGGCAGGCACTGTGCTGTGGAGCTGTATCCCTGGCCCCAGAAGGCTTTCTTGGTTGCTTCCAAGTTTTGGCAATTGTGAGTAAAACTGCTACAACGTGGTGTGTAGGTTTTGACATAGAGATAAGTTTTCAACCTTTTAAAACCACAGACACCTGGACCATACGCTTCAAAGATTGTCTTTTAATTAGTTGGGGGTAGAATCCAGGTAGTATAATTTTTAGTATATGTGCTGCCGAAGCGAGCACCAGGTAGTATAATTTTAAAGACTCACTGGGTGTAGTCGTGGCACACACCTGTAACTCCAGCCCTCAGGGCCAACCTGGGCTACATAGTGAGTTCAAGACCAGCCTGCACTGCGTAAAGACCCTGTCTCAAAAAAATTTTTTTCTTAAAGACTTCTTCAGGTGATGCTAATGAGCAACTGCAACTAGGAATCACTGAGACAGAGTGCAGTGACACAGGTCCTTCCTAATATCTTTCAAATAATAAAGAAACCCTGCTCTCCTAGGTTCAGAAAGAAGAATCTTCATGTGTGTCTGTACTGAAATCCCCCACCTTTTTTTTTTGATTTTTGTTTATCTGTTTGTTTGTTTGTTTAAAGGAAACAGGCTTAAGCTTTGTGGGCTTTTCATCATTTATAAGAAACTGCACACTGTAATTTAAAAATATAGTTATGTGTTCCCCGGAATACAGAGTTGTTTGTTTTTTTTTTTTTTTTGGTACCGGGGATCGAACTCATGACCTCGCGCTTGCCAGGCAGGCGCTTATGGCACTGAGCTAAATCCCCAGCCCCAAAATACAGAGTTTAATGTCAGTGATCTATAAACTTCCAACTGGTGTGAGAAGAGAAAGGAGGAAGGAGATTACTACCAGGTTGTACTCCTGGTACCTTCCAAGGAGAGTGGTGTTCTTAGTCCATAATCAACAAGCGAATGTGACAAATTACGGATTTATCATTTGGCAATTTGTTTTTTTCAAAAAACTAAAATAAAATGTGTGAACTGGGTGTGGCGGCCCATACCGATAACACCAGCACTCAGGAGGACCAGGCAGGAAGATCACCATGAGTTCGAGGCCAGCCTGAACTACAAAGTGAGACCCTGTATCAAAAACAGAAAGAAGAACGTGCTGCACTCTGCTGCTCTCGCTCATTTTAGGCGTCCTTTCCGCAGCGCCTCCATTAAGGAGAACGTGGAGCTGATCCGCCTGAAGAAGCTCTTACGCGACAGGGACACCTCACTGGCAGCCGCAAAAGCACAGTTAATGGACGTTCAAGAGGTGAGTGGCTGGAGCTGGGGATTTAGCTCAGTAGCCTAAGTGCCTGTATGGCAAGTTTGAGGTCATGAGTTCAATCCCCGGCACCAAAAAAAAAAAAAAAAGAGGTGAGTGGCTGTCACCAACACCATCCTTGGGGCAAAGCTAATTAGGTAAGAGATTTGTGTTATTTTCTTGCTTTGCATAGAAGATACCACCATTTGGAGAGACTGAGTTACGTGCCTAAGGTCACAGGGCTCAGGTGATCCCCAAGTCCCAGGCTCGGTTCTTTTCTCAGCTGCTTGCCCGCCTTTCTCCGCCAGCCTGCTACGGCAGACGGAAGGGAGTTAACCTGTGTCAGGTCAGGATCCCAGCCAGGGACCCTACAGAAAGGCAGCCGGTCAGGAGCCAAGCAACCAGGGGAAGGGAGGAAGTGAGCGTCCCCAGGGCGCGTTCCTGAGCTGGCCTGCACGCTGGAGACCTAGTTATGACCTCTTTTAACACGGATGGTGACCCTTGGGGTAAGCACGTCTAGGAGCGGATCCTGGAACTCTCCTCCCAAAAAGATAAGTATCTTGCTCCTATTATAAAACTGGCAAGCGGCAGAACAAAGTCTGTGTCAGGCTGGCACCAAAACTCTTTTCTCGTTATTCTACACGGAAGCTAATGTCCACTCATAGAAGCGGCACATCAAGGGTCCAAGCAACAGATCAGCGCCTTTCTTTTATTGAACAACTATCTGGTGGGCGCTACTGTGCCAAGCCCTGGGGGAGTAGATTAGAGATGAGCGAGTCAGCTCCTGCCCTCCCGGACCTGACAGGAGGGAGAGAACAGCAAGTGAACCCCTGTCTGTGTGTAGCCGGGACAGGAGTCAGACCCACCTGAGGCATCAGGAAGGAGTTCATGAAGGAGTAGGACTGGAAGTGGGAGACAGCAGGTGCGGACAGGGGAAAGGGCTTTGCAGGGGAGAGGGTGCAAGCTGAGGCACCGAGATGGCCACGTCAGGCGCAGGCCACAGCCCGTTCCAGGCCCTCAGACTTCGCCCTGTAGAGAGTGGGCAGCTGGAGAAGTTGATAGTATCAACTCATCTCCTTTAGATATTTTTTAGCCTTTTAAAAAATATCTAAAAATATTTTGGAATACATTTCAATAAGTAAAGAATACCTTTAGAAAACTATTATAAAACGCTAATCCTTACGGGCAGTAGGTATATAGATGATTGCTACCAAAGTCTTCGTACCTTTCTAAAACCTTCAAAGCTCTCAGGAGTTACAAAATCAGCTAGCCTGACTTTCCTCCTGATGGGCCGCCCTATTTTCTCTTCTTGTGCTTGGCCCAAGCCTGCTTTGCAGAGCTAGTTTCTCTCCCACTCTTTACTTTTTCAAATTAACTTTATCACTGCTTTAAAAAAAGTTACAAAAGGGAAGACACAATGGCAGCTGATGAATGATAGATTGGCTGATGGCGACCTGAGGCAAAGAAATCAAGCAGAAAACCACAGCAGGGCCAGAGGGGAAGACAGAGGAGGGTCCACGTAGGACAAAGGAGACCTGCAGAGGGAAGGCGGCTTGAAAAGTCCAGGAAAGAGAAAAGTCCAGGAAAGAGAAGAATGATCTTTATCACCAAAGCAGCAGGGAAAAAGGACAAGCGGAGGGCAGCTCCAGATGCCTCCCTGGGTGACCAGATGGCGATGCCGCCATTCACTGCCACCAGACCAGCTGCAGGTGGCCCTGCCCAGGTGCTCCTGCTCTGACGGGCCAGCCTCCAAGCCTGTGTTTTACAGAGAGCTACGCATATGCTCATATGCTTTTAATCTGGTTAATTTTGGTAGCATTTAAAGGATGTAGAAATGTAAGAAAGAAGGTAGTGTAAAGTTATATTGGTTAACTGGTAATTCTTTTTTATTTTTATTTTTTGGTACCGGGGATGGAACTCATGACCTCACACTTGCCAGGCAGGCGCTTAAGCCACTGAGCTAAATCCCCAGCCTAACTGGTAATTCTTATAGAGTTGGACTTCTTAAAAAAAATCCATCTAGTTGGGTTTGGTGGGGCACAGCTGGAATCACGGCATGCGGGATTTGAGGCCAGAGGGTCACTACACGCTTGAGGCCAGTCTGGGATACGTAGTGAGTTTAAGGCCAGCCTGAACTATATAGCAAGGATGTGTCTCAAGAAAACACAAAAACCAGAAATTAACAGTTAAAAGAATTAAAACTCCATCTATATTGCTTCATGATATTAAAGGGGAAAGAAAGAGAGGC
Organism: Dolichotis patagonum; assembly: GCA_004027295.1. Taxonomy (NCBI): domain Eukaryota; kingdom Metazoa; phylum Chordata; class Mammalia; order Rodentia; family Caviidae; genus Dolichotis; species Dolichotis patagonum. The sequence continues at coordinate 116,509 of PVJX010001838.1, forward strand.
CAAGGATAGCTCAGTGGTACGGTGCTTGTTTAAGGCTGATGGCCCTGAGTTCTGTCCCTGGCACCACACGCACACACATGCACACACACACGAAGATGGCCGTTCTAAATTAAATTTTCTACCCCGTTAGTGGAAGAGATGACTTGAAATGGTGAATAATCATCTACAATTTTTTAAAATGTTGGCTTTATAGTTTGTTTTCCGTTATCAGTTTGCCTTTCTAGTTGTGCTTTCCAACATCATACTAAAAGCAATTTGCATTTCCTTAATGCCTTTGCAGTGAAATTTAGTGACTGATTCTGGAGCCTGACAGACTGGGTTAAAGTTCTGCCTCTACCTTTTGTTTATTTTATGTTCTCTCTCTCTCTCTCTCTCTCTCTCTCTCTCTCTGTATGTGTGTCTGTCTCTCTGTCTTACTCTATGTATCTGTCTATCTCTCTGTTTTTCTGTCTCTGTGTTTCTCTCGGTGTCCCTGCCTGTCTCTCTGTGTCTCTGTCTCTTTCTGTGTCTGTCTGTTTGTGTGTCTCTGTCTCTCTCTCCCTTTCTCCCCCTCCCCTGTCTCTCTCCCTCCAGAGTCTCACTGGGCAGCTGAGGGTGCATTTGAACTCACCGTATGTTCCAGGCTGGCCTCCAGCTCCCAGCCTCCTATCCAGCCTCTTAAGTGCTGGGATTACAAGTATGCACCACTGTGCCTGCCTCTGTAATGTCTTTTAATATAAATATTGAACATTTGTATTATGGAGATAAATTTCAAGCATGCAATGACATTGATGACTTAGTAAAATATATGTACTTCTTTCTTCTAGGCGTATGAAACCTTGCTTCAGAAGGTACTTAAAAAGGATTTTTAGTCTACTTTTTAGTCTATAGCCATACCACCCTGAGTGCACCCAATTTAACCTGAATCTGCTTTTTAGTAATTAGAGTAATCAAACCCAAAGAAATCCACATTCCTCTCCAATCAACATAAAACCAGAATTTAGCCAATGAAATCAAAGTTATCATGTCATATAGTTTATATTAAGGTAATTGATAGTATTAGTACTACAGATAACAGTTATTGCATTGTTTTCACTGGAATTGAAATAAATATGAGATCTGAATTGAGAAACATTCGGAATGGTATTGCTTTAGCCTATTGCTTACAGTGATTTATAGCTTTTGCTCAAAAGTTCCTAACAGGATTCTTTCAGCATGTGTGAAGTGGAGATCTGTTGTAGGTATTCTCCAATATCATTGGATGTTTGAGCCCTATGCACTCCTGTAAGGTGCAGAAGTTGCCATGTGAATGTCGACAGTTCCAAGTCACTAAGTCAGAGTTCCATATGTGACAACCATGGCTGTGCCTCACTAGAAGAGTCCACCAGAAAAATTTCAAGAGCTAGTTGGATGTGACAGTACACACCTAAAACCCTAGGACTTTGGAGGGGGAGGCGGGAGGCCAACCTGGGCTAGGTAATGAGCTCAAGGCCAGCCTGGCCTTGTATTAAACCAACCAACCATCCAACCAGCCAACCAACAAACAGCTTTCGAGAGCTAGGCAAACTTCTAAAGCTCATAACTTCCAGAGCTAGCATGTCACTTTCTTTGGAGAGAAATATATCATTGTGTCAGGTATGGTGGCACATGCCTATAATCCCAGCACTCAGGACACTGAGGCAGGAGGATTGCTGTGAGTTTGAGGCCAGTCTTGGCTATATAGTAAGTTCAAGCAAGGCTAGACTGGGTTACATAGTGAGACCCTATCTAAAAGGGAAAAAAAAAAAAAAAATATATATATATATATATATATATATATATATATATATTCAGCATCATCTTAAAACACACCTTTCCACAGCCAGGATTAATTTGGACCACCCTGGGACATGCAAGGTCCTGGGTTTGGTACTTAACAACACAAAACTAATTTGGAATTTAGGGAAATTAGGGTTTTCGAGACAAATTACATTGCCCGGAATAGAAAATGCTCCCTGATAGGGAAACTGCTCTCCGGAGAATGCTAAGGTGAAAAACGGGCCAGCTACAGAGCACAGGCAACGTGCTATTCGGGGAGCTTGTGCTGCGTGGCACCGCCTGGGACCCTGAGGGCTGCGTCGCCTGAAGCCTGCTCCCGCTGAGTGACGTGGGTTCCCAGAATCAGGGTCTCCTGAGTGCAGCGCACAGTGCCCTCTTCGGCCAAGTGGATGAGCTGATGGCAGAGTTCAAGGAGGAGAGCAAGAAAGCTGCAAGTCTGAGGAGCCAACTGGGAGATGTGTCCATCCTGCAGAGGACCCTAGAGGAGGTAAAAGATTAGAGAGCAGGGAGGCCGTCAAATGTGCCTGCCGTATTCCCATGTCAGAGATGGTAAATGCATGTCCTGGAAACAGCGTGGGTTTTTCATTTTTTCAAATGAGAACAACACAGCTCCAGTTGTTTAAATCGTTTGCTCAAGATTATTGCATCATTGCAGGGACATCCCGGATTTATAGTCATGTGTGTTCTCCAAAGGCCTTGCTCTTTCATAACATTGTGCTGCTTCCGTAACAGCAGGAAGGCTGACATCATAAAAACTTACTTCAGAGAATGTCTTTCATTCCAGTATAAGTTTCTAGCCCACTTTCAATTGGTTCAAATGTTTCCAGTTGGATGGGTTCTCCTAGACGCCATGGGAGATGAGTGCAGAAAAGCCCTCACCCGCGCCCCATGCCGCAATGGAGAAGGGAAAGTCTGTGCAGGGCAATACATTCTTAAAGTTTTATCTTAAAAGATCTGCTGTCACTCTTAGTTTCAGGAAAGAGTTGAAGATTTGGAGAAAGAACGAAAATTGCTGACTGACAATTATGACAGACTCTTACAAGAGTGAGTACCATGTTTGGGTCCCAGAGTGTCAGTGGCTGCAAGGGAACATTATAGGAAGTTCCTTCCAAGCTGTAAACGTATACCTAGCATTTTTAAATATATTGGGAAACTGGTATTTAATATTGCACTGTTATTGAGGAGATAAATTGTCATAGTTTTTTGGGAAGAAAATTGGACACTATTACAATGTTAAATATGTGGGTTTTTTAAATCAGCAATACCATTTTTTTAATCAAAACTAATAGAATCCTCTGGTGTATGTGCAAAGGTATTTATGTAGTAAGGATATCGAAGGAGGGGAGAGAAAGGGGAAGTGAAAAGAATTAAAATGTGTAATGTTCACGCACCAACTCCCTAGGAGGAATGTAATCATTATGAACTGCAAACATGCACTGATAAAAGCAAAAATTAAAAATGTTACTGTGTTGCCAGTCGTAGTGAAATCTGGAAACCACCCCAAATTCAGCTGATAGGAGATTGGCTAAACAAATCAGATCGCATCCTCAGAATGAAGTTTAATGCAGCCATTACAAATGAGATAGATACAGTACATTGTCAGCAAAAATGCAAGCATCTGTTGACTCTGTTCTGTGTATTTATGGATGGCAAACATTTAATGAGATACAAGCATCACAGTAAAACAAAAGAGCACTTTCACTTTTATTCTTTTTTTTTTTTTTGGTGCCGGGGATCGAACTCACGACCTCACGTTTGCCACGCAGGCACTTATGTCGCTGAGCTAAACCCCCAGCCCCTTCACTTTTATTCTTTATCCTTATATATTTTTTTAAATTTTCAGCAGGGTGTGGTGGTACACACCTGTAATCCCAGCACTTGGGAGGCTGAGGCAGGAAAATCACTATGAGTTCAAGGACAACCTGGTCTACATGGTGTGTTTCAGGACAACCAGAACTGCATGGCGAGAACTTGCCTCAAAAAAATTTTTTTTCATAATGGCATGTGTTTGTGTGTTAATTTTGTACTTAGGGATACCTAAACACTTTCAAAAAGTTGAAATCACCTTCTGACCTAGTCAGAGACAGCAAGGAGCAGGTTGATGAAGACAACATAGGGAGGTCTTTTAAGAATATGTTGGAAAAACCAATATTCAGTTCAGTGAAACGAAGCAGGGTTGGCAATCCACTTTGAAGACCCACGTGGCACGCATTCCTGGTGGCCTCCTTCCTTCATCACCCGAAATACTATTCGGGTATATATATATATATATATATACCCGAATACACATTATATACACATTAAGAATATGTATATACACATTAAGAAATCTTAATACTAGGGGCTGGGGATTTAGCTCAGCGGCACGAGTGCCTACCTGGCAAGCACTAGGTCATGAATTCAATCCCTGGTACCAAAAAAAAAAAAAAAAGAAAGAAATCTTAATACTAGCCTAGGCAAGTTATTTTTAGATGATGTATATTAAAAAGATAAATGAAAAAAATATATAAGTACAAACAACTGTTGTATATCAGTGTCATAGTGTTATTTCACTTGTGTAACTGACCAAGAACTATGTGTTTTTAAACGTGTGTGCCTGATTTATTTCACTTAGAATTATGTTCTCAAGGTCCAGCGGTTCACTTAAAAATGACCTAAGTTGCTCCGTCATCCCCAAATGTTTCACCCAGAGCACACATCTGCACTCAGTTGTCCAAACAATACCAGTAAAAATCTTTCTCTCTAGTGAACTCAGAGAAATCAGTAGTGTAACTATCTCAACTATTTTTGTATACATATAATTATCCATAAACATGTACATATATTGTTTCTTTCAGCTTCTCACACTGAGACAACATGATGTTTACACGTGTGTGTCTTATTTATTACACTAATGAGTATGGTCTCAAGTTGTATTCATTTACCTATAAAAGTCTTCAGTTTATCCTTCTTTATGATTGAGTAGTTCTCCCTTTTACAAAAATATCACACCTTTTTAAATCCATTCCTCAGTCAATGGGCAAGTTGTTTCCAAGATCTGGCTATTGCAAATTGTGCTGCAATAAACATGGGTGCACATATATTGCTGTGGTATGATGTTTTCAGTTCTTTTGGGAAGATACCCAGAAGGGGAGTAGCTAGGTCAAATGGGATCTATAGTCCTAGTTTTCTGAGGAATCTCCACACTGAAAAAATCCACCCATTTTTAATGGCCATATGGGCTATTTCCAAGATTTAGCTATTATAAATTGTGCTGCTATAAATACATAGATATGCATATATACTATGGTATGATACTTTTAAATCTTTTGGGAAGATGTCTAGAAGGGGAATAGCTGGATCAAATGGAACTTTTAGTGTTAGTTTCTTGAGGAATCTCCATGCTAATTTCCACAGTGGCTGCACCAGTCTGCACTCCCACCAGCAGTGGAGAAGTGTCCTTTTTCCCCACAGCCCCTCCAGCATTTGTTACTGACTTCTTGATGGTGGCCATTCTTTCTGGAGTGAGATGGTATCTCAGTGTTTTTCTTAACTTGCATTTCTCAAATGACTGGTGATACTGAACATTTTTTCATATATTTATTCGCTGTTTGTACTTCTTCCCCTGATAAGTGTCTATTCATTTTAGATGACCATTTTGGATTGAGTCTTTCAATTTGGGGGTTGTGATTTCTCTGTGTTCTTTATATATTCTAGATGTTAGTCCTTGTCTGAGGAGTAGCTGGTAAATAATATTCTCATTCTGTGGTCGCCTGGTTACACTGCTGGTGGTTTCTTTTGCTGTGCAGCAGCCTTTTATTTTTGGTATTGATGTGTAAGCTGTGATTTTATTTTCTGTAACTCTGTGTGTGTGTGTGTGTGTGTGTGTGTGTGGCACTGGGGATCAAACTCACAACCTTGTACTTGCCAGGCAGGTGCTTATGCCACTGAGCTAAACCCCCAGCCCCTATGTGCAGCAGCCTTTTAACTTGAAAAGATCCCAGTTGTTGGTTCTTTGTGATATTCCCCATGTGATTGGAGTTTTGTTCATAAAGTCTTTGTCTACACCAGGATCTTTAAGAGTTTTACCTACTCCATCTTCTAGCAGATTTAGTGTTTCTGTTTTAATGTTTAGATCTTCCTTTCTTTCTTTCTTTCTTTCTTTCTTTCTTTCTTTCTTTCTTTCTTTCTTTCTTTCTTTCTTTCTTTCTTTCTTTTGTACCAGAGATCAAACTGACGACCACGCACTTGCAAGGCAGATGCTTATGCCGCTGAGCTAAATCTCCGGCCCAATGTTTAGATCTTTGAACTGTTTAGTTTAGTGCATGGTGAGAGATATGGGTCTATCTTTAGTCTTCAACATGTGGAGAGCTAGTTTCCCAGTCCCATCTCTTAAAGAGGCTGTCTTTGTGCCAGTGAAGGTATTTGGCTCCTTTGTCAAAGGTTAGGTAGCTACGCTGGGGATGTGACATTCTTGTCTTGTATGGGTTTAATCCCCAGCACCACACACACAAAAAAATGGTAGCTCAGTGTGCTTGGAGTTGTTTCAGCATCTTTTATTCTGCTGTTCCTTTGTCTGTTCTTTTGGCAGTACCATGCTACTTTTATCACTGCAGCTTTGTAGAATAACTCTGAATTGGGGATTGTGATGTCCCTTTCCCAGTCATCGTCGCCCAGAATTGCTTTTGCTATTCTGGGTCCATGTGTGTTTTATTCTCAAAAAACACCTGCCTCCTGGGTGTGCTGGTGCATGCCTGTAATCCCAGCACGGGGGAGGCTGAGGCAGGAGGATTGCTGTGAGTTTGAGGCCAACCTGGCTACACAGTGATTTCAAGTCCTATCTGAATTACACAGTGAGACCCTATAAATAAGACAAAGACAACACACATCTGCCTAAGAACTAGACACAATGGAACAGAGGTATGTTGTGGAAAAGTTTCATTCCTGCAAGGCAGTACAGTGATATGTAGTCTAATTCAAAGGCAAGTTTTCTCTGAAGTAGCCATTGGAGAGGGGTGAGTGAGAAGAGAAAGATTTTGGACCTGTCTGCATACACAGTGCCCTGCTTTCATAGAAAAGTCCCTTGGGGTTGCTTGTGACTCGGAGAGGTGCCCGAGACCCAGTCACGAGTGATGCTGAGCAGTCCCTTAGTGGGACCCAGAGGTTCCAAGGCAGTTGGTGAACGACAGTTACAAATGAAGCAGCAGTAGATGAAGCATGTATGGCGCTGAGTGATGAACTAAGCCCCGGAGATGCTAAGACTGTGTACTAAAGATGGCGCGGCACACAGCTTCCAGTGCCCGCCTGACCACTCGCCGCCCCTTTTCAGCGTGCTGGACAGCAGCAAGCAGCGGCCCTGGAGCAGTGAGCCTGCGGGTGACCAGCTGCGGCAGCAGCTCTCGCAGCTGCAGGACCAGCTGGACGCCGAGCTGGAGGAGAAAAGGAGCATCTTGCTTCAGCTGTCCACGGAGAAAGGTAGGCTGGGGCCGAAAGGCTCTCCAGACGGGCAGCCTCCACACCCGGCTGGGAGACGGGGACGAGGCCTTTCATTTCGCCACCCCGTCCTATCCTTTGTGTCTGTAGAAACTGGAATAAAGACGCTGGTGACTCACAGTCAGAACAGCATGACAACTCCCTACCCTGTGTGTATACTTTTCCTTATGTCTTGCTAATGTGTATGGTTTTCAGATATTCCTTCGTTGTTGGAAAGTATTGAGTTTTTCTATCTTTGGTCAGTTTTTTTTTTTAAATTTTTTTATTTTATTTTAAAAGGGAGTAAAATTAAACACAACAAAACAGAACAGAATGGGACATAAGAAAGCATACATTTCAAAGCTAGACAACCAGAGATCTTCACTATCTGTCATATTGTCTCTTGTTTTCTTCCAAATGGTTGTCCTTATCCTTGCATATGGAGAGCTCATACTAAATAACATAGCCAATCTTTTCACAAGATGTGTAGTTCACTGGCTCCACTTGCTAAGGGGGGGGCATGGGACAGGGGACATGTCGACATGAGATGTCTGAGTCTCAGCCTGCATGCCAGCAGGATCACAGTTGCCCCCCAGAGACAGGAAGAGTTCCCTGTTCTCCCGACACCCCAAGTGAACCACACGGTGCAGGTCCCGATGCGCCAGGGTCTCTCCCCTGCAGGCCTCCGAAGTCCTAAAGTCCGCCATACTCACCTGCTATTTCTTTCTGATGAATTGACCATTCCATTTCCAAAGTTCTGAAATGGCCAACAGACCACAGAAAGAATTCTCTTTAGGCTCCTGTTTGAAACCAGCAGCTACAGCAATCTGCTGGCCTTGCTTCAGGGCCACTCTTTGGTCAGTTTTATCAATAATTTCCGAGGTGAGTGGGTGAAAGTGGGGCTTTGTTAGCATCTGATATCTGAAAATAGAAACAAATTATTACTCTTGGTTACTACTACCATTTCATCCCATTTTAACTCTTGGATCATAGGAGATAATTACTCTGAAGATTTGAAAACACTGTCAAAAAGACCTGCACCTCATGTCTTCCTACCCTGGACTTATTAGATTTATCAAATTTGTGCCTTATCCGATTCTAGTATATTAAATACAAGAGTGAAGGAAAAGAAAAACAATTGTCGTACTGGGGATTGGACTCAGAACCTTGGGCATGTCTGCAGGTGGTCTGCCACTCTGCAGCCCAAAGGAAAGAAATATGAGTAACAGAGGCAGGGCCAGATGTAGTGACACATGCCTGTAATCCTGGCGCTCAAAGAAGTGGTGGTGCACACCCGGAATCCCAGCACTCGAGAGGCTGAGACAAGAGGGTCTCTGAGTTCAAGCCAGCCTGAACTGCATAGTGAGACTCTGTCTCAAAAAACAAAACAAACAACAAAAAGGAACAGAGACAGGAATCTTAAAAAGACTTTTCAACATTAAAAAGATCTACTAGTACATGTTTACAGTACATGATGATTACTTTCATCACGGGGAGTTGGTATGTGTACTTGACGACTTCTCCTTCACCTCCCCTCTCTCTCCATCTCTAGACCCCTTTCCCATTTGCAAAAGATCTATCTCCTTGATTCTTATTATCTAGCTTTTATTTTGCTCTTTAATTTATTTATACTTTAGATTTCTCTCTCTCTCTCTCTCTCTTTTTTTGGGGGGGGTACTGGGGATAGAACTCACAACCTTGTGGCAGGCACTTATGCCACTAAGCTAAATCCCCAGCCCTGGATTTCTTACAGAAGAAAAGATGTGATATTTAAGCTTATGTGTCGGGTTGGGGATATAGCTCAGAACCACCACACCTGCTTGGCAAGCACAGGGTCCTGAGTTAAATTTTTGGTGCCAGAAAAAAATAATTAAGCCTGAGTGGTTTATTTCACTTAATATTATAATCTCAAAGTGCACCCATTTTCGTACACATGACTCACATTTAGTCTTCTTTATGGCAGTGACTACTCCGTTGTGCATAAATGCTACCTTTACCCACTCATCTGCCGGTGGGCATGTAGGCTGCTTCCAAGGTTGATCCGTTTTGAGTTGTGCTGCTCTAAACATAGGTATGCTCACGTCACTGTGAGATGGTGACTTCAGCTCTTTTGGGAAGATACCTAGAAGAGAAATAGCTGGGTTGAATAGAATTTCTATTTTTAGGGCTGGGGATTTAGCTCAGCGGCATAAGCGCCTGCCTTGCAAGCATATGGTCGTGAGTTTGATCTTAGGTACCAATTTAAAAAAAACAAAAACAAGAATTTCTGTTTTTAGGTTTTCGAGAAACCCCGTAGAGGTTGGAGTAGTTTACATTCCCACCAGCAGTGTGGGATTCGGAACCAGGGGAGGGAGGTATGAGGCACCAGTGAGTCCCTGGAGGCGTTGGGGTGATCCCACTCGAGCCTTCCCTAGTGCGCGTGATGAACCACCTTCCTTCGGGTCAGGGTGAGTGCACGGATGGGTGCCACAGAGAACAGGAGCCTCAGAGTCAGCGTTGAGTGGAGGCGACATTGGGGAAGATGGGCTTGGCTGGGGTTGGGAGAAAAGTAAGATTCTGTGGTTATTTTGTTATTGTTCCCATTTCCACTCCACAGTTCTACTAGATGTTGTTGTTTGTTTTGCTTTTTTTTTTTTTTTTAACACTAGGTCTTGCTGTGCAGTTAGGCTGGCCTTGAACTTGTGGTGATCCCCCTGTCTCAGCCTCCCAAGTGCTGGGACTACAGGCATGTACCACCATGCCTGGCTCATTTTGCTTTTAAAGTCAAATGTCATCTCTTTACTGCGTCAACAAGTCAGAGGCCTTTTGTAGAAATAAGAGAGAGTTGTTTCTCTTAGGGCGAGCTTGTAAAACAAAAAGAATGGAAGTGGGATTGGCTGTGTTATTTAGTATGAGCTCCCCGTATGCAAAGATAAGGACAACCATTTGGAAGAAAACAAGAGACAATATGACAGAAAGTGAAGATCTCTGGTTGTCTAGCTTTGAAATGTATGCTTTCTTAGGTCCCATTCTGTTCTGTTTTGTTGTGTTTAATTTTACCCCCTTTAAAATAAATTTTTTTTTTCCTTTTTGGTACTGGGGATTGAACTCACGACTGCGCACTTACAAGGCAGGTGCTTAAGCCACTGAGCTAAGTCCCCAGCCCTAAAAATAGAAATTAAAAAAACATATTAAAAAAAAAGAGGGGAAAAGAAAGTGTTCTAATGGATATAACTGCATGTGTGTTTAAGTGTGTAAGATAGATGACCATATTACTGTTTTTGTTAGATTGTTGAGCAGAACTGTTAACAGTCTCACTGTTTGAATGTCTACTTTGTATGCTTT
>PVJX010001838.1:127180-147707 GCA_004027295.1 Dolichotis patagonum
CCTCTGAGCTAAATCCCCAGCCCTTGTTTTTTCTCTTTAAATAAAAAAAAAAAAGAGTGTAAGTGGGAAACGTTAATTCATACTTGATTCGACTCTGACTATGCTTACTGATAACAGTTTCAGCTTCTGGAGTTTTAAGAAGTTTTTATTTAATTAGTGTGTGATTACAGTTCGTGCAGCTTGCAGTCATCTTGGGGAGAGAGTGCTTACACATAGCACAGCTTGTTTCTTTTTTAGCCCCCTCCCACTTCCCTCCCCCTCCTCCAGTTCTCTGTCCCATTTCATACTCTTGTTGGTATTATTATTATTATTATTATTATTATTATTTTTTTTTTTTTGGTGCCAGGGATCGAACTCACGACCTCATACTTGCCAGGCAGACGCTTAGGCCACTGAGCTAAATCCCCAGCCCCTCTTGTTGGTATTATTAATCTTAGTTCATACTGTGGCATAGGATGTTTACATTCATTGAGGTTATTCAGTTCCTGTACATGGCATATTTTATTCTATTTATTTTTCATGCTTCTCCCCGTGGACCCCTTGTCTATTTCTCCATGGCCTCTTTCTATCCATCCTGATTATTCTCTTTATTTATATTTTGCCAAATGAGAGATGCCATATGGTATTTAAGTGTCTCTGTCTGATTTATTTCACTCATTATTATATTTTCTAGGTACCTCCATTTCCCTACAAATGTCTCAAACCTTCGTTCTATTTATTTATTTATTTATTTATTTATTAAGTTTATTGTGTTCTATTGATGTATTTCAGACACCCACAATGAGCAGGCTCATCACTGGGAATGGGTTCCCCTACACGATGCCTTGCTACCTCTGCCTTCCCTTCAGCCCCTCTCCCTCCTTACTTACAAATCTTTGTTTCCACCTTGTCCTCCTTTTATTCCCCTTCCCCCTTTCCTCCTCCCCTCTTTATCGCTTCCCCTCCTCATTGGAACGTTTTCTTCCTGTTTCCCAATATCTATTATACATTTTGGTCTTTATTTACACTGTGGTTTCTCACACCAGAGAAACAGTGCAGTATTTACACGTGTGTCCGATTTGTTTCTCTTAAGACTATGTTCTCATATGAGACATTGAGCTAGAAATGTCTCAGGGTTTCTCTATGCAGTGCAGGCTGACCCTGCACTCTCTTCATAGGCCAGGCTTATCCTTCAGGGAAGAGTAGCTTGTTGTTGTTGTTGTTGTTGTTGTTGTGTTGAAACAGGGTCTCTTTACACAGTTCAGGTTGTCCTTGAATTTACTGTGTAGTCTAGGCTGACCTTGAACTCTCATTGATCCTCCTGCCTCAGCCTCCTGAGTGCTGGGATTACCAGCATATGTTGTCACCATGCCCAGTTGGTATTCTATGGTATAAAAAATCCCATATCTTTTTTATCGATTCCTCAGTTGATGGGTATTTGGGCTGTTTCTAAGATTTAGCTATTAGAAATTGTGCTGCTGTAAACCTGGGTGCACACATATTGCTGAGTTATGATGTTTTTAATTCTTCTGGGAAGATGCCCAGAAGGAAATAGCTGGTCAAATGGGACCTCCAATCCTAGTTTTTTGAGGTATCTGCACACTGATTTCCATAGTTGTTGTACCAGTCTACACTCCCACCAACAGTGAAGGATTCCTTTTTCCATGCAGCCCTATTATTGTTACTGGTTTCTTTTCTTTTCTTTTCTTTTCTTTTCTTTTCTTTTCTTTCTTTCTTTCTCTCTTTATTTCTTCTATTTTTTGTCTTTTTGAGACAGGATTTCTCTGTGCAGTATAGGCTGACCCTGCACTCACTTTGTAGCCCAGGCTGACCTCAAACTCAAAACAATCCTCCTGCCTCAGTTTCCTGGGATTAATAGTATGTGTCACCATGCCTGGCCAGTTGATTTCTTGATAATAGCCATTGTTCCTGAGCATTGCTTTAGTTTATGTTTCTCTAATGGCCAGAGATGTTGAGTATTTTTTCATATATTTGTTGACCACTTGTAGTTCTTCCACTGTGAAGTGTCTGTATATTTCTTGACTGGATCTTTAATTTTTGGTGGTTTATTTACTTATTTACTTTAGTTCTTTATATATTCTAAATATTAGTCCACTGAGATGTAGCTAGCAAAAATTTTTTTTTCAGTGGCCCTGAAGCAAGGCCAGCAGATTGCTGTAGCTGCTGGTTTCAAACAGGAGCCTAAAGAGAATTCTTTCTGTGGTCTGTTGGCCATTTCAGAACTTTGGAAATAGAATGGTCAGTTCATCAGAAAGAAATAGCAGGTGAGTATGGCAGACTTTAGGGGGCCTGAAGGGGAGAGACCCTGGCGCCTCATTTCCTGCACCATGCGGTTGACTCGGGGTGCCGGGAGAACAAGGAACTCCTCCCCTCTCTGGGGGGCAGCTGTGAGTGTAACAGACTTTTGGCTGCCCGAAGGAGAAAGACCCTGGCGTGTTGGGACCTGTACTATGTGGTTGACTTGGGGTGCTGGGAGAACAAGGAACTCCTCCCCTCTCTGGGGGGGTGACTGTGATCCTGCCTGTGTGTGGGCTGAGAATCAGACATCTCATGTCCTGTCCCCTGTCCTGTGTCCCCCCTTCACCTCCCCCCTGCTTAGCAGGTGGGAGCCAGTGAACTACACATCTTGTGAAAAGATTGGCTGTGTTATTTAGTATGAGCTCCCCATATGCAAAGATAAGGCCAACCATTTGGAAGAAAACAAGAGACAATATGACAGATAGTGAAGATCTCTGGTTGTCTAGCTTTGAAACTTATGCTTTCTTATCCCATTCAGTTCTGTTTTGTTGTGTTTAATTTTACTCCCTTTTAAAATAAAATAAAAAAATTAAAAAAACTTTTTTTTCATTCTATAGGTTGCCTGTTCTCTCTATTGATTAATTCTTTTGCTGTACAGAAGATTTTTGGTCTGATATAATCCCATTTGTTGATTCTTATTGCTGTAGTGCGATTGAGGTTCTGTTTACAAAACCTTTTCCTACACCTACATCTTCAAGTGTCTTACTTGTTTTATTTTCCAGTAGGGTTTATGTTTCTGTTTTAATGTTTAGACGTTTGACCCATTTTATCTTAGTTCAGTGTAACCATTTTCTCATCACTGTCTTTTGACTATCTTCTCTCCAGCACATGCATTTGGCTCTTTTGTTGAAGATCAAATAGCCCAATGTGTCTGGAGAAGTAGTCTTAGTTCTGATCCATTGACCCATGCACCTGATTTTTGTTCCAATACCATGCCGTTTTTATCACTATTGCTTTGTAATATAGCTTCAAGTCAGGTATTGCCATTCCATCTGCTTTGTTCTTACTGCCCAAAATTGCTTTAGCTACTCTGGGTCTCTTCTGATTCCACCTGAATTTTAAGATTGTTTTCTCTAGCTCTGTAACATACAGTTTTGATATTTTGATTGAGCCTGAATCAAATCTGTACAACAGTTTTGGGAGTATGATTATTTTGACAATATTGATTCTGCCCACCCAGAAGCAGGGGATGTCTTTCAATTTTCTGATATTCTCTTCAGTCTCCTTTTTCAGAGTCCTGTAGTTTTCTTTGAGATGTCTTTCACTTCTTTCGATAGGTTAATTCCTAGGTACTTTATTTTTGAAGCTATTGTGACTAGTATTATTTCCTATTTCCTTCTCATCCTGTTCATTATTGAGGTACACAAATGCTAATGATTCTTTGTGTATTGATCCTGCATCCTACTACATTTCTGAAATTTGTTATTAATTCTTTTTTTTTTTTTTTTTTTGTGCTGGGGATCGAACTCACAACCTTGCGTTTGCCAAGCAGGCACTTACACTGCTGAGCTAACCCCCCAGCCCCTGTTAGTAATTCTAAGAGTAGTTTGGTGGAGCTCTTTGGGTCATCTATGCAGAGTACAGGGTTATCTACAAATACTGATAATTTGAGTTCTTGCTTTTCCATGTCTGGATTATTTTTTTCCCCAGCTCAAAATGAGGATCTGAAGCTTGAGGTCTCCAACATCCTTCAGAAGCACAAACAGGAGTTGGAAATGCTCCATGAGGAGGCCGCCACAGCCCCGGCCCCTGACAGGCTCTCCCAGCTGGCTCTGCTCCCAGCCCCCTTCCTAGAGGCAGCTCAGAGAGAGGTAAGGATGCGTCTGCTACAATGGGACCCCTGGGGGTGTCACTAGGAAAGACAGAGCTAGGAAGACTCTTGGCCACTTGTGCCGAGAGGGTGGGTGCACAGAGTTTCCCGAGCTCCACCACATTTCCACCCTTCACAGCTCACACATTGCAGGTGTTTCTTTCAGAGGAGGACTCAGGCTGACCGCTGATGAGCAGACCGCCACGAGAGGCCGTGTAGCCTCCCTGCACTGCTGCCGTGGGGGGTAAAGCCTGGGGAACAGTGCTTGTGACACAGTACACACCCTCCTTCGCTGCGCAGTCAGTTCTGTGGCTGGCATTTAAGTGCTTTATGGAGAGTAGTTATTACTGTACCTGTCACACTTGTTTTATCTTGTTTTGGAAGATCACAGTGCACTCTACTTTGAGCTACATCTTCAGCTCTTTTTATTTTGAGACACAGTCTCCCTAAAATCCCCCAGTGTTTGAACTTGGATCCTCCTGTCTCAGCCTCTGCATAGCTAGGCTCATGGGCGCTGGCCACCATGCCTGGCGCTCCCCATCAGTCTCATATTGTGTCTTACCAGTGCTTTCCCCCTGTAGCCTAGTGAACCAAAGGTCCAAGAGGAAAAGAAACTGTCCCAGATGCTAAATGAGCTGCGAGTGTCACATGCAGAGACCACCCTGGAACTGGAAAAGACCAGAGACATGCTTCTCCTGCAGCGTCAGATCAATATGTGCTATCAGGTGCCGGCAAGGACAGGGACAAATATGGGGCCACTCTCAGCACTGGGCAGCAGGCAAGACCTGAGTTTCTGGGGGTGACAGCAGGTGTGTGCCACCTCGTGCAGACATAGGACGTGCTGTCCTTGGAGAGCCTGAGGACGCACACGTGCCACGGCCCCTTGGCGCTGATGGTGTGGCAGGCGTGCAGCCTGTGGTGCAGTGCTCCCAGCGCTGGGACGCTGTGCGCAAAGGCACCAGATGTGCGTGCTGCCCTGGGCGGGGTCACGGGAAGTGACAGCAGAGTCTTTCCCACGAGGGCCGCTGTTTCTCTTGGATGTTTGGCTCTGGCCCCAGGGAGGGAAAAGCCTAGACATCATTTTGTTTCAGGAGGAGCTGGAAGCAATGATGACAAAAGCTGAGAGCGAAAGTAAAGATCACAGACAGAAACTGGAGAGGCTGAGTCAGCTGCTAGATCTCAAGAACAACCGAATCAAGCAGCTGGAAGGTATTTTAAGAAGCCACGGACTCCCGACATCCGGCAAGTCTTAGCGCCTCGCGGTCCTCCTGGGTGTTGCCCCAGTCCCTCTGTGTCTCTGACCAGAGAGCCAGCTCTGCGTCCGTGGCCCGTGGCTTAGCCCTCCTGCTCTGCTTCCTTTTGTCTTCGTGGTTCTCACAGCCGGCCGAGAGCAGCTGCTTGTCTCCTTTGTGCCGCTGTGTCTGTCTTTCTCTGATTACTCTGGAGCGTTTTGACAGCCCCAGCAATCACTCGCAGAGTTTGATTCTATTTTGAGAATAAGAATCGAAAGCAAGAATGTCACTGTTTCCCTCTCCTTTCATCTCTCTCCCTATCATTTCTTCAATCCAAAACCATAAAGCAACTTTTGTCAGCTAACAGACCTTTCTCACTTATTTTTCCACCGTATTTTTTCCGTGATTTCTCCCCAAAATTCATGATGTGATTTGAGGATATCAACAGTGACAGGCCAGTCGTCACTGAACGCAGGTTTCGTTCTGTGGTACTCCCTACTCTTAGCATAATCTCTGCTGTCCAGGGGCGGGGCTCAGCCTTGTAGTTCAAGAAACTCGATTGTCAGAAGCTCAGCGATGAGAGACCTGACTCGCGCTAACCAAACTGGCAAGAGGCTGATATTTAAACCAGAACGTAAGTCACAGTAGTCGCTGTCCCACCGCTGCCCTCCGTGTTTGGAGGCACATTCAGGGCACCTTCTCTCTGGCAAGAGACTGAGTGCTAAGTCAGTGGATGGAGCTCAACACAGTGGAGCAGACACTGTGCTGTGACTTACCGTCCTCCCCACGGTGCACACAGCGGTCACGCTTTGTACTTAAGTGCTTCTTATGAAACGCTGCCTGGCTGAGAGGACCTTGCTCTAGGCAGTGCCCTGTCATCTGAGGGGTGAAGTATCCCCTAGTTCAGTGTGTCTCCCAGCCACCCCTCTCTACCTCCTGTCTGAAGCAAGCGTCAGATTGTTTGACCATCTGTATACAAACCTCCTGGTTGTCGCTCTGTTGCTTTTCTGTTTGAATCGCATAATTTCACCTCCGGCTCCCACCGTGTCTGCATGCTCCTCTGTCTTCCCCTACCCCAAAGCAGCCCTTCCTGCTCTTTAATGCATGGGCAGTTTCTCTCGCCCTTAGAACAGCTCAGAGACATTGCTTATGGCACCCATCTGCCGTCGCTATGTCTGGACACAATGCCAGCCCACGGGGATGAGAATGGAGTGGACATTTCTCTGCTGCATCCGAGCGAGAATCTTTTCGAGCTGCACATCCACCAGGCTTTCCTGACATCCGCTGCCCTGGCTCAGACCGGAGACATCCAGCCCACCACTTTCTGCACCTATGCTTTCTATGATTTTGAAACCCACTGCACCCCACTATCAGTGGGGCCACAGCCCCTCTATGACTTCACCTCCCAGTACGTGGTGGAAACCACTTCCCTTTTCTTGCACTATCTTCAAGGGGCTTCTGCCCAGCTCGATTTACACCAGGCTGTGGCCAGCGAGCACCGGACTCTTGCAGCTGCACGGATTTGTTTTGACAAGGTGCTAGAGACCGTGGCGAAGGTCCATGGTTCAGCCAAGCTGACTGGTGAGTGCTGCCCGCTTCCTGCAGCTCCTAGGACCTGTGCGGAATTTCCCAAAGCCTGTAGTTGCCCTGCTCGAGGCTTCCCGTTGTCACCTTCTGCCTCTGCCGCACCATCCCCATGCCTTTTGCTTTCTGCTACCCAGGAGCTGGTGGCCAAGACTTTGGGGTGCTAGAATACTGGGTGAGGCTGCGCCTGCCCCTCAAAGCCAGCCTACAGGCATCCAGTAAGCGGAAGAAAGCCCAGGCTTACCTGTCAGCCAGTGTGCGTGGAGCCAGGGAGGCCCAGGAGAGTGAGGTGAGAGAAGGATGTGCCCGTGCCTCTCCGAGGAGCTGCAGCCCCTGAGAACAGCTCGGTCTTCACTCTCAGTGTTCTCGTGCTAAGCGTGAGTGAAGAGCACAGCTGCCACACGAACACTGGCCCAGAGTCTTCCCTTGGTCGAGGTTAAGTCCAGAGTGAAATCCTGCTCGTGGAGCCACGACCTGTCCTTGCTGTGCATGAACCAGCTTTTCGGTGTCGCGCCCTGGGGCGAGTACCCGCTGGAGCCAGGGCCAAGCCGGCGATAGGCTGGGGCTTCTCTGTGGCCGACTCAGGACAGGGCTCCCCCATCTGAGTGCAGGGCTTCACCGGCGGCAGCACCCTCAGCACAAGGCCCACCTCTTTCCAGGCCAGATCGGGCACCTCGAGCCCTCAGAACGAGCTGCGGATCGAGATCACCAGGTGCTGTGGCCTCCGGAGCCGACGGCTGGGAGCTCAGCCCAGCCCGTACGCCATGTACCGCTTCTTCACCTTCTCCGACCACGACACTGCCATCATCCCCGCCAGCCACGACCCCTCCTTTAACGACCAGGCCCAGTTCCCGGTGCTGACGAGCGCTGAGCTGGACCAGTACCTGAGGCGGGAGGCCCTGACCGTGTACGTTTTTGATGATGAAGACCCAGAGCCTGGCTCTTACCTGGGGCGGGTCCAAGTGCCCTTGCTGCCTCTTGCACAGAATAAGTCTATTAAAGGTGGGCTTTCGAGGTTTCAGCAACCTTGCGCTCTTCCCAGGGTGGTCTCTGTCCTGATTCTCTTTCTCTTTGATTGCTTGCTTGGAGCGGTCTCTCCCAAAGCCGGCCGAGAGGACTTCAGAATGGCATCCAGAGCAGCAGTGGAGCCCTGCAGCTGCGCTCCTCCTGCGGGAGCACTGCCGGCTGCCGCCTTCCAAAGCACCTCAGGCTGCCCAAGCGGCCGACCTCCACCCTGACCTCCATCCCCACTCTCCACAAAACCTCTTAAACCTTAGCGTTCTCCAGTACTCCTTCTTTACTATGGCCCACGGTTGCTCAGACTGTGACCAGATACTGGGTATAATTTAACACTGTCCCATGATTCCTCACCTCTATTAAACTTTAGACCCAGGTAAGAAAGACTCCCATGTCCGGCCATGAGAAAGGCAAGATTTTTGGATGTGGTGTTGAGCTACCCACTATCCTAACTCATTTTGATACCCAGGATTGTGGGGTGCACCTAGGAGGAGTCACTTCTCCGGTCCTGCACCAGGAGAGTGAAGCAGAGAGACTGAAGCGCCCATGAGGAAGTGTGGAGAGGCACACAGCCAACACCAGCCATATTTACCAAGACTCTGGGTGCCCCAAAAAGTGGTGAGGTATCTCTGGTCCCAGTAAAAAACTTGACACTTTGGCTCAAAATTTGTTCATCAAAGAGGACAGGCTGTGTGATCCATCTCTTAATCAGTGTTATAAAGCAGACGTAGAAGCAAGAAACCACTTTGCTGAAGTTCTTAAGTTTTCTTGGACCACCTGAGAACTGGTGATGGCTTTCTTGGTCTGCTTATGGCATAGGAAACATCTGACGTGCTGCAGTCCTGTTCGTGGCTGATGACTGATGACAAGCAAGCTGTGCTCCTCACCATGCCTCTGCTGACTGTCTGTTCCTGAAACCTGGACATACCTGTTTTTCTCTGTTGATAATCTAACTACACCGCCATTTTGTGTTACCTCTGAGTGTATCATCATCATGATTATTTCATGGTGTTAATTACTAGTAAACTATGATGATATAAAAATGGGGAGAGCAGGCCTCAGTGGCTGACACACACCTGTAATCGCAGCACTTGGAGGCTGAGGCAGGAGGATCACCACAAGTCTGAGGCCTGTGCCTCATAGTGAGTTCAAGATCAGCCTAAACTACATGCTGACCCTGTGTCAAAAAAACAAAGAGGGGGGTGTAGATAAGATGCTAAAAAAGCTCACTTGTCTATTTCATGTGAGCAGGTTCTATTGGTGTCTTTATATCTCTCAGGTGACTTTAACCTCATGGATCCTGCCGAGAAACCCATTGGATCCATTCAGTTGAAGCTAGACTGGAAGTCTCACTACCTCCCTCCCGAGGGCTTCCAGAAACAGGATGCTCACACTGAGGTGAGTGGCACCAGAGACAGAGATCTCACCTGCAGAAATAAGGGCTTTTCTTCCCCAGAGAGCGGATCTCTGCCAATCCTACGGAGTAGATTTGACAGGGTCAGTTATTAAAATTGGAGCAAATGAGGTTTGTTCTGTGAATGTCATCTGCAATGCATATTTAATCTGGAAGTTACTGATGAAGCAAAACCCGGGTTTTACTGTGGGAAGGAGAGAGAGCGTCTCTCAGTTCCGTGGCAAGGCAAGAAACGAAATCTCATGCTAGTTCTCCAACCCCTTTCTTGGGTGTCGAGTCTGTTGAACTGTCCTCTGGTAAGGCTTCTCCACTTCTTCGGTTTAGAACCGGCTGTCATCTGCTGAGGTTCCCCCCAAAGCTGGCCAGTGTGAAGCAAAGAGGAAACCGCCTCAGATGGGGACAAGGAAGGAAAAGGAGCACCAGGTTGTGAGCTACTCCAGAAGGAAGCATGGCCAAAGAACAGGCGTCCAGGGAAGGGACAGACTGGAATACTTCAGTCGTAACATCTTAAGTGGAGACTTGATACAAGTAAGAGTTGGGAAACCCTGACGAATACAGGTGTGGCGTCTCTGTGTGTATTGTTCTCAGAGAAGCAGAAGCCATGATGGACAGCAGTCATGGCTGTTGGTGGCTGGTGTGCTTTTGCACAAACACAGACAGTTTCTTTTCTTTTTGCTTTTGTGGTGGTGGTGGTTGTTGTTGCGGGTATCAGAAATCGAACTCAGGACCTCACGCTTGCCAGGCAGGTGTGGTGTCACTGAGCTATATCTGAGGCCCAGCAGTTTCTTTTTAAACACACTTTGTAGCCCAAGCTGGCCTTGAACTTGTGGCAGCCCCCCTGCCTCAGCCTCCTGAGTGCTGGGATTGCAGACAGTTTTCTGAGAGCTTGTTTGGAGGGACTAGCAGGGAAATGCAGCTGCCTGTACACCCTTGACCAAAGCAGAAGTGAGCGCCTCTCTGTGGGAGCTCGTCCGGGACACCTATGCAGCAGAAGGGAGGCAGGGACTCAGCCCAGCCAGCCAGATCAGCCCAATCAGCACTGGCCACAGAGTTTGCAGCCAGCTCGCCCTCACATCCAAACCCAGAAGTTTCTTTACCCCCACCCCGGCGGTCAGCTTCACTTTGGTGTCATTTAATTCAGCACGTTATACACTCGCAGTGTGTGCTTTGAACTAACACCGAGAGTTTGTTTTAAAACACGTGCTCGAGGTTAAGGATTCAAGTCGAGAGCTGGGCCAGGCTCACTGGAAGCTGCCCGCTGCCTGCAGCTCCTAGGACAGCGCCTGTGGCCACTCTGCCCTCCGCCTCCCTGCACCTGCTCTGCGTTCCCAGGAGGAAACCAGGGCGTTGCCACTCACACAGCGCTGTGCTCACCCAAAGCAGGTGAACTACACAGATGGCGCATGCTCGGGGCTGAAGGTCTCAAAGGACGGCAGTGTTAAAACTCAAACGGCGGAAGAGGAAATGCCTTTACATCATTTGGCACCGAAACAGGAGGAATCACTGCGTCCTGTAAATGGTACTGTCTTTGTAAAAACCTAAATTTCCTATTTAATTGTTTGATTATTTTGTAAAAACAGGTATTTCCTGGCATTATCTTGCAGTGCAAAGTTTTATTGGAAAATTAGTGTGTAAGCCACTGGTCCTCACTGGTGACAGGTGTGCTACCCAACCAGAACAGTACCTGCCCACAGAAGTGTTTTTCATGCAGGTACAGCTAGCTTAGCTACCAAGGGTTTGCAAAATGTGTATTTGGTGCAAGGTCTTATGAATTATGAAATAGGAAGATTGTGATTGGCTCATTTGTGATCCTAGTGCATTATTTGTTTATTTTTGCAATGCTGAGGATTGAACCCAAGGTCTTCACACTGAGCTACATCCCCAGCCTTTTTTATTTTTTGTTTTGCAGCAGGTTCTCTGAGATGCCCAAGCTGGGCTCAAACTTTTGATCCTCCTGCCTCAGTCTCCCAGGCTGCTAATATTGGAGCACTTGCAAGGGGTGACCTCACCAGCCACCAGGATTCCAGACTGGTGTGATAAGACACAAAGTATACAACTGTGTTTACTAACTTCATGGAGATAAAAGCTGAATTTTTTTTTTTTTTTTTAGTACCAGGAATCAAACTCAGGACCTTGCCTTTGCCAGGCAGGTGTTTGTGTCACTAAGCTACATCCTTGGCCCATAAAAACTGAATTTTAAAATTTCAGGAAAGAACTAGAGCTTTGAAAGTCACCTATAATGGCACATGCCTGTAATCCTAGCACTCAGGAAGCTGAAGAAGGAGAATCGTCATGAGTTTGAGGCTGCCTGAACTATACAATAACACCCTCTCTCAAAAAAAGAAAAAAAAAATCCCACACTCAAGAGACTGAGGCAGAAGGATAGCCTCAAGTTTGAAGACAGGCTGGGCTAGTGAGTTCAGTTCCAGCCTGAGCTACGTAGTAAAACTATGTTAAAAAAAAAAATAAAATAAAGAACACAAACAGAAAAAAACTAGAGCTTTGAAAATTGCTAAGTTGCATATGCTGTTTCCCCAAATCCCTCAGCTTTTAATATTTTATTACCGCATTATAAGAGCTAGAACTAGGGATGGTGACACATGGCTGTACCCCCAAACTCAGGAGGCTGAGGCAGCATAATTGCTGCAGGTTTGAGGGCAACCTGGGTTACCTAGTGAGACCCTGTCTCGAAAAGGAAGGAAGGAAGGAAGGAAAGAAAGAAGGAAGAAAGGGAGGGAAGAAGGAAATGAAATAAAAAGAAAATAGAGAAGGAGGAGGAGAAAAAGAAGAGGAAGAGGAAAAAAGGAGGGGGAGGAGGAGAAAAAAAGAAAAAGGAGGAAAAGAGGACGCAAAGGGGTGGGGGGAAGAGGCAGATACAGTGGTGCACCCCTGTGACCCCAGCGCCTGGGAGACTGAGGAAGGAGGATCAAAGGTTTGAGCCCATCCCAGGTAATTTATCAAGACCCTGTCTACAAACTACAGCTTTAAAGGGGTGAGGATGTACTGCAGAGGCCCTGGGTTCAGTCTCCATTACCGCAGGGAAAGGGCAGGGTGAGGCACTCAGTGCACAGCTGGTAATAAAAGTCCCGGGACCAGACAGTGGCTTGGAGAGGTGAGCACAGGTCTTTTCCTGCAACATGCAGAGGGCTTTGGAACAGTCCTTTGGAACAGTGACTTTAGCCTCTTCTCTAGCAGATCAAGAATCCTCTGAACAAACTTCTGAAGCCAGCGAAGCACAAACTACTGACAGTGATGACGTGGTAGTGGCACCCGTGTATCAGAAGTACCCCAAGGCGGTAAGTACGCTGGAAGAATCAGTGCACTGAGACAAGACTGAACAATGATAAATGGCTGCAGTGGTGCATGCCTGTAATTTCAGCTACCCAGGAGGCTGAGGCAGGTAGATTGCAAGATTGAGGCCATCTGGGGCAGCTTAGCAAGATCATGTTTGAAAAATAAATAGAAGCTAGCTAGGTGATAGGTCGATAACTCAGTGGAAGAGCACCCTTTGGTTTAATCTCCAGCACCACAAAAAAGAAAAAAGTACAAATAATGACCATATACTTAGTGGCCACTTATTTTAAAGTTCACATCCAATTTTAATGAACTTCATGGGAAACGCAGGTGTCCAAGTTATTTACATGTGAGTGGAAGTCTGCAGTTATAGTTGATGAAATCATTTTCTTGGTTTGGTGTGAATCTGATTTGCTACAAAGCTGGGTGTAGTGGCACTTCCTGTCCTCCCAGCACTTGGGAGGCTGAGGCAGAAGGATTTCTAGGGTTCAAGGCTGGCCTGGACTTCATAGCAAAACCCAGTTTCAAGCCTCCCTCTCCACACAAAAAAGAGAGAAATTGTTGCCTTAACTGACTAGAAGTCAGAATTTGTGTTGGGGAATTTTAGGAAAATAAAGAGTACGGAGTATGGAGGAACCACTCAGAGCCAGCAGAGTTAGAGATTTAATACAACAAATAGGCACATTTATTTGGGTTTTTTTGGAACTGGGGAAATAGTCACATATTTTTTCTTCTGAACATTTATCTAACATAATTTTTTCCAAGAAAGTTTTTTCAAATCCATTTTATTTCAAAAAGAGAGAGGAAGAAAAGAAAATAACATTTCAAAACATATTAATCAAGGGGAAACAATGGTACATACATTGCACACTGTCATCCCTCAGTCATTCACCCAGAGCACAAGACATCTGCATTCAATTGTCTGAACAACACCAGCACAAATCTTTCTCTTCAGTGAACTCAGAGAAATCAGTAGTGTAACGATCTTAATTATCTTTTTGATACACCTATATATATATATATATATACACACACACACACACATATATATAAAATGTTTCTTTCAGCTTCTCACACTAGTGAGACAACACGATATTTAAACGTATGTCTGATTTATTTCACTTATGAGTATGTTCTCAAGTTGCATCCATTTACCTATAAAAGTCTCAAGTTTATCTTTCTTTATGGCTGGGTAGTGCTCCATTGTATAAAAGTACCACATCTTTTTTATCCATTCCTCAGTTAATGGGCATTTAGGTTGTTTCCAAGATCTGGCTATGACAAACTATGCTGCTAATAAACAAGGGTGCACATTTATCACTGTAGTATGATGTCCTTAATTCTTCTGGGAAAATACACAGAAGGGGAATAACTGCTTCCAATGGGACCTCTAATCCCAGCTTTTTGAGGAGTCTCGACACTGATTTCCGCAGTGGTTGCACCAGTCTACACTCCCATTGACAGTGGAGAATGGTTCCTTTTTTTCCAACAGCTTCTCCTGAATTTTTTATTGCTTGATTTCTTTCTCTTTCTTTCTTTCTTTCTTTCTTTCTTTCTTTCTTTCTTTCTTTCTTCTTTCTTTCTTTCTTCTTTCTTCTTTCTTTCTTTCTTTCTTTCTTTCTTCTTTCTTTCTTCTTTCTTTCTTTCTTTCTTTCTTCTTTCTTTCTTTCTTTCTTCTTTCTTCTTTCTTTCTTTCTTTCTTTCTTCTTTCTTCTTTCTTTCTTTCTTTCTTTCTTCTTTCTTCTTTCTTTCTTTCTTTCTTTCTTCTTTCTTTCTTTCTTTCTTTCTTTCTTTCTTTCTTTCTTTCTTTCTTTCTCTGTACCAAGGATTGAACTCATGACCTAGTGCTTGCCAGTCTGGCACTTAAACTACTGAGCTAAATCTCCAGCCATTTGTTGATTTCTTGATAACAGTAATTTTTTCTGGGGTGAGGTGGAATCTCAATGTTGTTGGTTTTTGTTTGTTTGTTTTGGTACTGGGGATCAAACTCATGACCTTGCACTTGCAGGGCAGGCACTTATGCCACTGAGCTAAATCCCTGTCTCTCAATGTTATTTTAGTTTGCATCTCTCAAATGACTAGTGATGTTGAACATCTTTTCACATATTTATTTGCTGTTTGTATTTCTTTATCTGAGAAGTGTATAGTCATCTCAGATGCCCAGTTTTGGATTGGGTCTTTAAATCTGAGAGGACTGAATTTTTTTTTTTAAGTTTTTAATAGGTTCTGAATAGCAATCCTTTTTCAGAGGAACAGCTGGAAAATATTTTCTCCCATGTTGTGGGTTGTCCCTTCACTCTGTTGGTGGTTTCTCTTGCTGTGCAAAAGTTTTCAGTAGGGTGAGATCCCAGTTGTTGATTCTTTGTGATAGTTCTTGTGCAATCCAGATTTTGTTCATAAAGTCTTTGCCTACATCAATGTCTTCAAGAGTTTTACTTACTCTATCTTTTGTCAGATTTATTGTTTCTGTTTTAATATTAAGATATTTGATCCATTCTGATTTTAGCTTAGTACAAAGTGAAAGATATGAGTCCAGTTTTAATCTTCTCCATGTGTAGAGCTGGTTTGTCCAGTACCATTTATTAAAGAGGCCATCTTTCTTCCAGTGAATGTGTTTGGCACTTTGTGAAGGATAAGGTGGCTTAGTATGTCTGCAGTTGTTTCTGAATCTTCTAATTCCATTGATCTTCAGGTCTTGTTTTTTTTTTCCAGTACCACACTGTTTTTATCACAGTAGCTTTATAGTATATTTGAAATCAGGGATTGTGATGCTTCCTGTGTTGTCTTTGTTACCCAAGATTGCCTTTGCTATTCTAGGTTTCTTCTGGTTCCAGATGAGTTTTAGGATTGTTTTCTCTAATTCTATGAGCTATGCTATTGGAATTTTCTTTTTTTTTTTAACTGGTACTGGGGATTGAAATCATGACCACACGCTTGCAAAGCAGGCACTTATGCCACTGAGCTAAATCCCCAGCCCGATCTATTGGAATTTTTATTGGGATTGCATTGAATCTGCATAATAGATTTGGAAGTATGGCTATTTTCACTCTATTGGTTCTTCCTACTCATCAAGAGCACAGGATAGCTGTCCATTTTCTAACATCCTCATCAGTCTCCTTTTTCAGAGCACTGTAGTTTTCAATGTACAGGTCTTCTACATCCTTTGTTAGATTGATTCCTAGATATTTCAGTTTTTTGGATGCTATTGTAGTATTGTTTCCCCAATTTCTCTCTCAGTGAGTTTGTTATTTGGGTACAGGAAGTTTGTTATTTGATTTTTGAGTGTTAACTTTATATCCAGCTACACCACTGAACTTGCTTATTAAATCTATCAGTTTTAGTGGAGTGGTTGGGGGTCTTCTATGTAGAGTCTCATGTCATCTGCAAATAATGATAGTTGAACTTCTTCCTTTCCTGTCTTTACTCCTTTTATTTCTCTCTCTTGTCTAATTGCTCCAGCTAAAATTTTCAGGACTATGTTGAATAAGAGCGGAGACAGTGGACATCCTTGTCTTGTTCCTGATTTTGGAGATAGTTGTTAGTTTTTGTCCATTTAATAACCCAACATAATTTTTTAAGGCATTATGTTGTTGATACTTGGGGAAATATCCACAAGACAGATTCGAGCCCCAGGGTGTTAGAACTGGGCAACACCTTGCTGTGAGTGGTAGTGCACCTGTAACCCCAGTACTCAGGACACTGCGAGTTCGAGACCGGCCTGGGCTACATAGCAAGACCCTGTTCCACAAAAACGAAATGATGACAACACCTTAGCTGTCCTAAGGAGAAGCCGGTTGAAGGGTATGTGGAGGGTTGAGGGTTAGTGAGGGAGCTGGGACTCTAACCATGCGGATCTCAGGTTCCACCTCAGAAGCAGCCAGCTGGTCAGCAAAGCTTTGAACCATTAGCTGTCAGTCTGCTCACAATGAAAGTTTCACCCCAAACTAAAGCCTCTAAATAAGATTTCCTTTTAGAAAGAACACTTTACTTATTTATTTCGAGACAGGTTCTTCCTCTGTAGTTCTGGCTGGCTTTGAATTCACTAGGTAGCCCAGTGCGGCCTCGAATTCATGGCCATCCTCATGCCTCAGCCTTTCCTGTGTCCGTCTTCACACAGCCTCTTCAACCCCCCATAAGTAATGGATGAATGGCCATGGGGAGCCACAGTCCTCAATCTTTTTAAAATTAATTAATTAATAATTATTATTAATTTATTTTTTGACTTTTGAGACAGGCTCTTGCTTTGTAAATCAGACTGGTCTTGAACTCACTGTGTAGCCCAGACTGGCATAGAACTCAAAATAATCCTCCTGCCTCAGCCTCCAGAGTGCTGGGACTACAGATGTGGGCTGCCACACTCAGCCTGAAATGTGCATTTTTAAAAATAATGTGTGGGAGTCTGTTCATATCAACATGTTTTGCTGCTTCTAGTTCTTTTCTTGACTCTAGATAGAACTCTACTGGGCGATTTTTTGTACTCTGTGCTGTGTGCTTTGGTATTTACAGCTCACATAATCCTTCCCACAGCCTAACCAGCGGGCCCTTCCTTCTCCACGTAGTCAGCACATGCCTGTCCCCGTCCACCAGGCCCCAGGGATACAGTCGGACTTGGTCTTTTCCTCTGGGATCTTACAGTCCACTCAGGAGACACAGATCAGTGTCACTCGGCAGATAAGCAGATGGCTGAGATTAAAGTGCTGTGAAGCAAATAGCCTCCATAGGAGTGGTGAAGGCCGGGGCCGTGTAAGGGAAGGTGGGGAGCAGGAGACTTCTCTGACAGGAGTCATTTGAATGGAGATCTGAAGCGTGACACCACGAGACCACAGGGCTGCCTGTCTGCTGAGCGGGAAACAGACTCTGGGAGGGAAGAGTGGGGTTTATCCGAGGTGGGGGAGACCAAGAGAACAGTGAAGTTCCTTTTGGTCACATGGGTGTCACTGCTGCTCCTCACAGAGACAGTGGGGCTGGGGAGAAGAGGCCGCTCAGGTGACGCCCGTGTTTGCCGTGCTGGGGCCCAAACTCGGGTCCGTGCTCACACACTGCACATTCCGTGCGTCAGGCCTCATGCCACACGCAGAACACTTGAGTCCCGACTCTGAGGAGACACGGTCCGTCCCGCTGCTTAGGGAATTAAGGAACCTGGAGTGATCAGGAAACAACGCTTGGTTTCTTTCGGTTGCTGCCTGTGGTCTGGAAGGCAGAGAAACCTGGAGAAGGCCTGGCTGCCCTCAGCAGATGCCGGAAAGGTAAAGCAGAGCTGCCGGGCTGAGCAGGGAGAGAACTGCAGAATGAGACGCCCATGCTGGTCCCGCCGGGCTCCAGCCCCTGTCGCCGAGGGGAAGCCAGCTAAAGGTGCAAATAGATCATACTTACCTCACGGGAGTGACAGCAGGCAGTGGGGTGCAGCCAGGAAAACAGCCACCTGGTCTTTGGACAGAATTGTGTGTGAGGGGCAGTTTTCAAGGCGTAAAGACTGAGAAAGCCAAACAAGGTTATCGGATCGGGATTCAACCAGTGCAAGTCTGGGGGCGCCGATAGAGGAGGCGGCAGAGACTCTACGGGCAGTGGGACCCGTGACAGGGATTACCGATGTGCTGGGGTGCAGGGTGGGGTGCAGGGTGAGAGGCACAGGGCAGGATGGGCCATTGCCTGAGGTGGGAGAGAAATTCCCTGGCTTTCCCTTCCTCCTGTCCTCAGACGGCCCGCATCAGCCTAACCTGCTGGCCGAGGGGCCTGGAAACAGAATGTGCAGGGGTCCGTCCCAGAAGTACAGAGAGAACTGGGAGAGGGTGGCGTGGACGTGAGAGTGGACAGTAGATCCAGGTAGGGCTGGGAGCAAAGAGCCAGTGTCCTCACTGGAGTCCTAATTAATCTGCAAGCAGTGGTGAGCCAGGCAAGAGATGAACTGAAGGACAGCAGGGGACCCAAGGCTCAAGAGTCTGAGAGACATTTGAGAGGTGGCCCATGCCGGGTATGCTGGTGTGTGCTGCAATCTCAGCACTCTGGGAGGCTGAGGCACGGACCCTGAAAGTTTGAGCCCAACTTGGCCAACTTTCTTTTTGAGACAGAGTCTTACTGTGTAGCCCAGGCTGGCCTCCAACTCACAGCAATCCTCCTGCCTCGGCCCCACAAGTACTGGGATTGCAGGCGTGCAGCACCACACCGGACCATGCTTAGCGATACAGTAAGACCCTGTCTCAAAATAAAAATAAATAAATTTTAAAAAGGGATGGGGATGTAGCTCAATGTGAAGCCCCTAGGTTCAATTTCCAGTTCAAAAGGAGAAGAGAGAGAGAGAGAGAGAGAGAGAGAGAGAGAGAGAGAGAGAAGTACCTTTTTCTACCTTCTGCCTAATCCGTTAACATAGGGGCCTGGACAGGATCCTAGGTTTTTGTTCATGGCAAACAACGAATTAGACATGGCACATGATGGAAAGGAAAAAGAAGCCAGGTTTAACTAGGTGTTGGTACACTTGGAGTGAGTGGGCTTGTACCAGCAGAAAGAAAAAGGCACAAAAGCTGAAGGCATTGATTTATGGATTTAAAATGTTGTTCCAGGTGGTACGGTGGTACACACCTGTCATCACAGCACTTAGGAGGCTGAGGCAGAAGAATTGCCTTGAGTTCAAGGACAACCTGGGCTGCATAGTGAGACACTTCCCCCCAAAATATTGTGACAAGTCCAGGGCACCTCCCACTGGGGCTTCCAGTGCATGATTGACAACGTGATTGACAGGTGCTAAGTCATGTCTGCTGCTTCTACTGCACATACCCTTGCCCACATTTCACGGTTACGGCTGGACGTATGAGATGCAGTTCATATGCGTGAAACTTCCGTGAGCGCAAGTGAAGAAAAGTTACTGTAGATCGGGCCGGAGAATCCAGCTCACGTGTGTCCTGGTTTGGGGCGTCACAATTCTCCAGCGCAGGCTCAGGGGCCTTTTTGTGTTTGCTCATCTCTGCCTCCTGCACAGAGGCTGGGTTGGTCCTGATGCGTTTGTTGCCAGGCTCAGGTGAGTGGAGGGTGTCATGCACTAGCCCCGCCGCACTCCTCCCGAGTGCCCGCGCGTTCCCCTGGCCTAGACTCAAGCTACCAGCAGCCCTTGTGTGGGTTGCTGCGCACTCGTCTGGCCGGCTTGCCCGCCACAGTCTGAGGGCTGTTTGCAAACCCCGAGTGAGATCTTGTCCCGTCTGTCCTCAGAGCCCGCTGCAGCCTCGCAGCTGTGTGGTCCCACAGGACTTGGCCTGGCTCCACCATGGCTTTGGTTTCCACGGATGCCCTGTGCCCAGCACCGTGGCCTCAGGGCCTTGCTGGAATGCAGGCGGGTCCTCCGCTGGGCACCTGGCGCTCCCCCCTCACTCTTCCTGTCCCTCTCTTGGTTTCTGGAGGTCTTTGCTTATGCTACTCGTTCACCACAGGGCTCTTCCCTCGCTCCAGCAGAAGGGGTCATGCCCACCCCCACCCAGCACCCTTATTAATTAAAATTTGTTACATTTTTTTCCACAACACGTCACCACCTGATGTGTAATTATGAGTTTGTTTGTTCGTGTGCTGGGGACTGAACCAGGGACTCATGCACGCCAGGCAAGCCCCGAGCTATGCCCCTGCCCTTCGTTCAGGTTTGAACCCATCTTCCCCACCGCTGGAGAGGGACATGGACATTGTTAGTTTACGCTCCAGCTCCGGTGACCAGAACCACACCTGGCTTCCTCTTGCTCTTCCTGTGAACAAGGCAATTAGGCAGGAATGCGTCATCGTCATCGCAGGCAGGGGTAGATGGGACCAAGGTGAGGGGGCGGAGGTGCCTGTGCCAGCACCTGGTTTCCCAGCTTACTGGCCTGGGAGGAGGGCGATGTGTGCTGGCCTGGGAGGAGGGCG